>JABASP010000089.1:0-85128 GCA_019776565.1 Sminthurinus signatus
AACACGTGTATTAATTACAATTTTCTTCTAGTCCATTTCCGGAAAAACAGTACAGTGATAATAATAATCATATACTTTTTTTGCTATACCTTACTCCCTACTCCAGTAAACAGCAAATCATGAGGCTTTTAATATTATGTGATACTTGTGTGTGTACTATAATTATTATAATACTTATATTGTTTCAGTGAGATGTTGTACGTGATAAATAAAATATAAATACTGTACTGTATTGTACTCTGTGGATTGTGCAATTATTAGAAATAACCAGAAAAAAAATGTATTCTTTATATTTTATCCCACTGGTAAGTTTCACATTTTCACATATTATCACCATTTTATTTGATAGTTGATTGTTGATTATGAGTCAATCTGTCTGCTAGTAATAATAATAGAGTTTAAAAGAGGAAAAAATTACTGAACGACGAGTTGTATTATATTATTGTTCTTGTTGTTAATGGTTTAATAGCTGTTCCCTTGTAACTTTTGCAACTATTTTTATACCAAAAAGATGTGTATGAAACATGTGAAACATAACTTGTTTATTTATTATTAACTCGTTGATGTTTTTCATGTTTGATTCTCTTTAACCCTTTTTAATTTCTTTTGTAATACCTTTTATTACTGTTTTTTTAAACAATAATATTAATAATAATAGTGTAGTATATCTACTTGTGTGATTAATTGTATTGTAGTAAATATACTTTTTGCATTTTACAACACAACTTGGATTTTGAATTGTCTCAAGGCTTTATAACCTAGAACTTCTTCTTCGTTTGTTCCCTTTTTGATTGTCTTTTCATTCTTCATCCTATGATTTAATTTTGTAATACCTTTTGATTTTTCTGCTACTGCAGAGATTTTAATTACTTAATAGAACACGTTTTATACAAGTATACATTTAATAGTTGTTTTGAGCTTTGAGATGAAATAATGAATCACACTTTTAAAAAAAAAGAAGATTATTATACAGACTAATGCATAATACAACACGTACTTACAACGTACAACATACAGTATAAAGTATAATCTTTTTATTTTTATAATTATAAATTGCATTTCATCCATGCACATCAGGATTAGAATTAAAAGTATTTTTATTTCGTGTATCAAACTTTTTAAAAAAATATAAAAAGAGTGAACAATGAAAACAGCTCTTCTATATGTTATGACTGACCACTGACCACAGTAATAATGATATAATAATAATAATAATGGTTGTGATAAAATATATAAACGGTTAGAGAATTACGATAAAACAAGTTCTAAAACTAGTAGTATATAATATATAATATACTTTTATATACATGCATGTGTGTAAAGGAAGCTTTTCATACATTTTTTCCCTATTACTCTTGACTCTTGACTTTTGAATTGTGATCAGTGGGGCTTGAAACGCCACAAAAAAAATAAATGAAGGAGCAAGATGAGAAGAGAGTGTTTAGAATTTAGAATTAGAATTATAGAATGACATGTTGTACTTTTGTACATATATATGTATGCTGCTCCATCATTATATCTTTGTTTGCAATCAAGAATCCTAGATAGCTGCTAATAGGTAGCTAAAGACTTAATTTTTTAGGAATCCATACAACTCCTTCACACTCAAGTATATTTTACATATTATTACGTATTACAGATACAGATAATGCTTAGGCTAAACAATCAAGTTTTTTTATGATGATGCACAGGGTACAATACAAAAAAAAAGTAAAATGTAAAGCATTATATTTTATATTATATGCACAGTGTGCTCAGTGCTCACTGCTCACTTAAATTGAGCTTAAACATCATTATCTTATTAATTGTACATTGTTTTTTTTTGTTCGGTTTAGAGTTAAGAGTTCACAGGCTTCCATTTCAACCTCATCATCATTGTAACTGAGTATACATCATTGTAATAATCTTCATGAAAAGTCAATCATCAAAGGTCTTCCGTTCAAGTGTTAAATAGTGAATAGGATGTTTATGTAAGTAGGATGAGATGGTGAAATTTGTTTGTTGTTGTTGGTTTATACTTTAGTTGTACGCCATACCGTACAACTAATAACAAAGTAACTAGTTGAAAATTGGTGTGTTCATAAAATGTAATTCGTAATTCGTAATTGCTGTGAATCATGTACAATGTACATAAGACGTATAAAACTACATATTAAAATCTAGACGGAATACTCAACATTCAACACTCAACAAAACAACCAGCAACATAGTTAATAGTTAGTATATATGTAATAGGAGAAATAATAGTGAGTACAAAGTAAATATCATACCAACAATACTATGCAAAAAACGTACATACTAAACACTAGTGTCTAATGTACATATGTTCAATGTTCATAGTTCATACATGTGCATTTTTCGTTTCTTCCATTTCCGTCAATTTTATTTCATTCGTGGAAATTAATAGTTTTTGTCCATGTGTAATGTGTAATGTGTATGGTATTAAGTTGAATATTGTATCACATACCACATGCCTATATAGTATAGAGTATAGCCTATAGAGTGTGGAGTTGATACATATACATATGTACATAATACTTTTTACTAATTGGAATAACTATTGTTCATACATAAGTAGTAGATATGAACCTTTAAAATGAGGAATGATGAGAACAAAAAAAAACATTCTTCTCTGATTACTGATTAGACCTGCTTAAACGCTATGAGGACTCGTTCACTCGTTCTTTACATATTATTATGAACACTCCTAATTCCTAACTACTAATACACACAACATGTGCATTGTGCATTTTGTACATGTGTATAAGAACTCCACCCATTTACATTTTATTTATGATTTTTATTATTATTATCATCATCAGAATCATTTTTTTTGTATATGCCTCTAGCTTTTCATAAACAAACTATAATCCATAGTAAATAGTAAATAGTTAAACAGCTAACTGACTTTACATTTTTCGTACACTCTGTACTCTGTACAATATAAAATATAAGCCATTCTACTACATATTACATATTACATAAATATACCAATATCATTCTGTTTTTTTATTGTTTGGGAGTTTTGTTGTTTGATATTTGATGTGTTGTGTGGATTTTGGATTCTTCCTCTGATTTTCAATTGTAAATTGTAAAGTATCTAAGGGGGAAAAACAATACAAAAAAAAACAAACAAACCAAAACAATGAATGGGCAAATACCAAATACTCAATCTCAATACATAATACATACTACACAATACTCATGCTTCATGCTTGGAAATTAAATTTACTGATTTTAATTGTGATTCTGTCATCTTTTTGTTTGTGAATCTACAATCTGTAAGTATATATATGTGTATTTTGTATTGTGTATTGTGTGTCTATTTTATATTATGAGGTAGTGTATACTTTTAAAGTTTAAGGATCATTGTTAATTATTGTTACTGGCTATAAAAATACACATAATGTTTAGTAGCTGATGCAGAAGATTGAATAAAAAAGAGGAGAAAGAACTCTAGAGCTATCTCATCTGATTTTGATTACCTCGACATGCATACACATTACACATCACATAATCAGTGTGTGTGTATAATATGGACTCTTTTACAAAAGCTCTGTACTCTTTTTGTACTTTTTGTATTGCTTTTAAAATACTAGGTAATATACTAATATACATAAAATGATATGATGATTCGACATTCGATGGCATCGCTTCCAACAAAAAAGAGATCTATCAGTTAGATAGTACTACAATTTGATTGTTCATCCGTCGATTTAATATGATATTATTCCATTTTGTGGTGAGTAAAAGTATCTTTATGGGTGCTTTTAAATGTTTTAATGTCTCTTAACGGTCATTTGAAATGGTAACCATTTCAACCAATTCCGGTCCGTTCAGTTGAAGGAATTTAGCCAATGAAATTGTATGGTGTATTTTGTATGTTGTATGGTTATTGATATCCACTGTACACATACATGTAATAGGATTTTGTCGCTTTCCTCGTTTCTATTATTTGTTTTTTTGTGATGTATATACGCACACAAAGTTGTAGCTAATAGTTTCTGTGCTGTGTACAGTGTACATATAGATCCTCTATTGTATATTGTACTGCATATTGCATTGTTCACTTGAGAAGGTCCATTGCCATTCACAAAACATGAGGAACATTGCCATCACCATTACCATCGGGACAATCATTCGGATAGCTGATAGTCAATTGAAACGGAACGAAATGGTCAATATAATTTAAGCACTGCTTACGAGTCCTTAAAAGAGGCAAAATAGATACACATACAATATATATATTATATATATAATATATATACATATATGTAACATACAATGAATGCAGTACAGTAAGATGTAATGTTGTAGTTTGACCACTTCGTCCTTCGTCACCATTCAACATTCACCATTCAATTCAAGTAGGTATACAAAAGAATTACCACAAAACACACTCTAATTAGCTGTATAGTTCGAAATCCGAAATTTAAAAGCAAAGGGAATATGATACTGTCTTTTGTCTTTTCAATAGCTATACAAAATACAAACTACAAACTTTGCACCTATGCATTTACATTGCATAGAAGTAGATGCAAAAATTTGGAGAAAGCTCATTTTACTCTCCACACGTTTGCTATAATATGTACTCATTTTATTTATTCATTTATCTCAAATTAGTAACATTATGATAGCTTGAAAATTGAAAAAGTGTTGATGTTGACAAAAAATTAGTATGCTATTAGCTATTAGTATTTCAGGAGTGAATCTGAGGATGTAAAAGGTAAAAAATACTTGCAAATAATGTGGTGTCATATTATTACGATAAGTAATCTTTGTATTCAAATGATCTTGAGGTGTGATTTATTAAATTATAGTAAGCACACTTGAAGGAAATTGGGTAATTTACTGTACACAGTACACAATACACAGTGGGAACGATAGGAATTTTTATTTTATTCATAAATACCCGATCTATTACCATGTTGATTTGGCATTTGCCGTTCATGTGTAATCTGTAATCTGTATGCAAATGTCTCATGCTGGATATTTGAGTCAATTTAATTTGTATTCAAATGATCTTGAGGTGTGATTTTTGCTGACTTGTTTAAAGTTTAAATTTTCAAGCTGAACATTGAACATGAGATTACTTGTTCAGGACAAAGCTCATTGGTGAAATCAAATCAGTCTGGTGTAATAATAATCATTGATACATTAATCTTTATTGTATTATTATACATCACACATTATCATCGCCATTCCCATCACCCACAAACAAGAACATTCACATAAAAATAAAAGTAAGGTTTCAGTCATTATTTTAACGATGATCGTCATCTCCTTTTTATATAATGTCTGTAGAGTTGAATCTTCAATCTTGAAACATTGTCAGTGGGCAAGTTTTTAAATACATTGTTACGTGCCATTATATTATCATTGTATATTGTATCATGCCAAAGCAACTCCTACAGTATCAAGTCCGCATAAACTACATTTAAAATTGATTCCGTTTATTTTCTTTGTTTCTTTCTTCATTTTCCATCATTTGTGGTGTTTTAAAAGAGACCCTTTTTTATTCTATAAACTTTTATAATACTAGAGAACAAGGAAAAATAATACATGTACAATATGCATTATATTCTGAAAGCTGTAAGAAACGATCAAAGATAGGGAGTAGGAACAGGGAACAAAGGGAAGAAAAAAAAACTTTTTAGTGCCGGTTTTGTGGAGAGAATACATTTATTTGATTACGCGGCCGTACATTTTGTAGACTGTGCAGCGTAAGTACATTACACATTACACAGCTTCTGCTCGTCTATTCTACATGATACATTATGTTTAATGCTGAATGCTTAATAGAAAAACGAAACCGAGACGACACGAGAAATGACCATGACGAACTAAACTATTGACCATTGACCATTGGCCATTGGCTAGCATTATACAGAATACAGAATACAGAAACATGCAGTTTTATTGTGTATTGTCTACACAATGTACTTTGCACATGTATTTTGCTGCATTTGTATTTCAGCTGGAGACTGGAGACTGAATGAGTGAATAAATGAATGAATGAGCAAGAGAGGTCATTAAATAAATCGCATTTACAAAGTACATGCATTAAAATTAAAAGCCGTCTTTCACCCACTGCAATACAGATATACTCAAAAGTATGTACTCTATGTAACAACTATTCTCTGAATCCTGAATGGACAATGGACTTTATTTGTACATTATCCTCCAAATTAGATACATGGACGCGTTTAATGGAAAATGAGATGGATTAGTCATTTACAAGTTTCAACATTCTTGGAAAAGTTTGCATTGGGTTTAATTCCTTTCATTGTGTACAGTGTACACTGTACAGTAAGTACTAAGAACATGGGGATAATATTCCATTTAGACTGCTGTGTGTAGCCACAAACTAGTGTGTTTGTACGAATATATTTTACATTTAATGCAAGTTTCAGATCGCCCCACTCTTTTGCCAATTGGTTTGACAGTTTTTGAGCAGTCAATAGTCAAGTGGTGAATCTGCTACTCCATAAAACTCAATAATTTTACAAAGTGGAAAGGGGTGATAAAGGGACAACTGACAACTGACAATTGACAATATCATAAATAAAATGTTGTAGCTTATAGTGAAAGTATTAATTAATTAATAATTATCAAGAAGATGTTCCGAGATATGCGTATATTTTAGCTTCTAGATTGTAGATTGTAGATGCAGGTTTTATACAGATTCACCTGTACAACTGTTAACTGCAGAGAAAAAAGAAGGTTTCAAAGAACTGTATGATTTTGCTCTTTTAACCTCTTGTGTTTGAAGTAGTATGAATATTTCTTTACAGATTACAGATTTGGTAAACATTAAACATTTATATCTTTTATGTAAGTATTTTTATAGCTTTTGTGGAGTGTCAAGAACAAAAATATTTTGAATAGAGTTTAAATGTATATTAAAGTGATGAATGGGTAAAATAGATGAATAGAGAGTAGAGAGAAAGAGAGGGAAATATGTATAAGTGCGTCTATTATAACAATGACAGTGACAGTGATGATTATTGACATTTGCTAAATTGTCAGCCCATCCCAATGACAAGTGTATGGTAAACGGTATATACATAGTATATAGTGTATAGTTTATAGTAGATGGTGAATGGTGGATGGAAGGGAGACAGATGTCATCTACCCAATTAGAACCGTAATTCGTAATAATTTGTATGGGGTGTAGAAGCTTTTATGTTGTTATAATAATGTGTTTAGTGAATCTGCTGAGTTTATAGTTTGTACTTTATGTACTTGATGTACTGTATGTTGACAGTTGAGAGAAATGTACGAATATCTATCTAATATAAATAGATGGTAGATAGCCACAGGCTTTTACATTCTACATTCTACATACATACATGATATTGGCTTGACTATTGACTATAATAAGATCTCGAAGCATGAAGCGGAAGAGAAAAAATCAGTGCAATGTAATAATCCCCACTTCTCTTGCACGTTGTACATTGTATCTTCTGTATCTTGTTCATATCTGCTGTACAAATACAAAGTTGTACGTACTACGTACTGACTGCTGAATGAATGAATGAATGAGTGAACGTGACTACTGCATCGTGTAATATGTTTCTACGGTCTACGGTATTGTGTGATGTGAACGTCAAGATCCACTTATATCTACAGTCTACAATCTACAAGAATAATGCAAAATGATGATGATGATGTTGTTATTGGTGTTGTACAATGTAGAATGTAGAGTGCAAAGAGACGAAAGAGAGTATCGACAATCGACAATGTGGACATATAAGGAGGAAAAGTTTTAGTCACTATCTACTGTGTACTGTGTACTGTGTAACGGCGTCATAGGGCGAGAAATGAAAATTGTAATTGAATTGAATAGTAGTTGGTTCGCGGGTTGGCTAGATTTAATTGCCAATCAGACTTTTTTTTATCAACATAAATAAATTGAATACTGAATACACATTGCTGCACTCTTTTATCTTTTACATGATTCCTCTTTTCAGTTCTCAGCCATATATATAATATTGTACGGAGTATGCATAACACCATCATAGTTTATAGCATACCCTGAGTATTCTCATTTGAATGATCACTTTACAATTTAGTGAGACATTTTACTTTTTATTCTATCAGCGGTATTCTTTTACGTTTAATTCATATCACATGTTCAATTTTGGATATCGGATTGGATTTTGTAATGATAATATATTATATTACGATTACGTTTTCCTTCAATTTTACTTTTTACTTGTCAAACTTCTTTCATTCTTTTTCCTCTTTCTGTCTTTTGTCTTTTGTATTTTGCAAGTTGCAATCAAATGTAAAGTGTAACATTTTATATTTTATATAATAGAAGTATCACGGATAAGATCTAAATTAAACTTTTGAGGGGAAAACAAAACTTTTCATTTATTGTTTGTGAAATTATAATGAGAATTATTATTGTTATTATTATTATTGTTAGAGATTGTGATCATTTCATTTAGCATTTATCAGACATTATAATATAATATATAATATTTAACATTCCACATTGTAGATTGTAGGCCATTACATCCTGCTCATCGTCAGTGCCATTTCCAAGTTGCCAGTGTTCAGTGTACAGCGTACAGCATACAGTGTTGAGAGGTTAAGTATATGAATTGTACATTATACATCTGTGTATGTGGGAATAATTTGCAAATTACAATAATTGTATCATGTACTATGAATTCATGTATGTTATGGGTTATGGGCAAACTATAACTATCATATAATATAAAGTATAAAGAAGAGTGAAGAGACGATTAGCAAAAGGGATGGAGCAGACAGGAGGTAGACGAGTCATATCCTGGGCGAGCCATGTTAACAAGCCAACAAACCAATTTTTTATCATCCAATTTATCCAATTTGCTCAATAACTTTTTTATAACACACAGTTTAATGTACTGTTCTATATTTATTGTATATTTTTTATTGTACTTTGTGCGTTGACAAGAAAAAAGAAGTAGTAGTAACTAAGTTTAAAACTTTCAAAATTGAGAAATTAGAAATTAATATTAAATTATTATTCATTTTACTTTTTACTTCTATTATTATTATTTTCCTCCTAAAGAATCAAAGAATCAAAACTTTTTATTTAGTCAACAAAAAGGTATAAAATACTCAAAATACAACATGAATATATAGTAAACAAGTAAAGATGAATGCATATTAATTCTGTTTACTTTAATTTAAAAATGGGTGAGAATATTTTGACGAGATATCATTAGCAATAAAAAAAAAAAGCAGATGAGTGTTCAGTCTTCATAATTCAGTTGTGGTATCACAATTCACAATAATAGTAATAATGACATTAAATTGTCATGTTTGGCTAGTGTGAGAGAGAGATGAGATAAATTCCCGTATAAATTCTTTTTCCTAGAACTCTGTAGAATTCAGAATATATAGAATATAGAATATAATATTATTTGTACCCCTCCAAAATTTGATATTATAATGATTATGATTACAAGACACATTCTTGTGGTTTTCTCAACAGAATGGTTGGATAGTTTTTTTTTTCAGTTCAGTTTTTCAGGGAGAGGAAGAGACATGGAGACAACTGTTGAGAGTTGAGAGTTCCGACTTCTTAGACTTTCCCTCGGAGATCAAATTAATAACCAAAAAGGTATCCATTATGTACATATCAAGTACATGTACATGTATTATGTATGATGCATGAACATTGAACATTATTATAATTTATAATATAATATTACAGTGTTCATTTTAGTATTGTCAACTAAACAGACGATGAAATCTACACCACTGAACTGTTCACTATTCCCTATTCATCTCATCTCATCTCATCTCTCTCTCCGTGTCTCTTGTATCTTGTATTTTTGTATTTTTTCACACTGTTATAATATTATATCAAAAAAAAGTCCCCAGTCTAAAATCTCAAATCTCAAGTAAATGAGCTTCCACGTACGTATATAAAATATAAAATATACTCACAACTCACCAGTTTTTCATCGCTTTTATTATCATTTACAAATTTGAAATTTCACAACTTTTTATTACCCTCCACAATAGTCAAATGGCAGTAATAATGATAATTTACAGCATTTTACTCATTTTACACATACTGTGTTGATTCCCATTACTCCTCATTTCTTCACAAGTACTACATATTACAGATTACATTATCCATCTATTATCACTCTGCTCTGTATGCAAACTATGAATCCGTAATGAGTACAATTTGTAATTTACCTCTATTCTCTAGTTTTTCTTACTTTTTACTAATTATGCATCATTCTTTAGGATCTAGTGTCTAATGTGTAGTATAATACATTGTTTTTGTTATATTATATGAAAACATTCTTAGTGCTTATGTATAGTATTTTACATGGGTGTACAAAATATTATGATGTGCGTGTACAGTGTACACTGAACATTGTACATTTTACATTGGAATGGGAATCGGAGATTGTACATTGTAATAATAATAATGGCTATTATGTTTCAATTTTTCTTTTCTCAGAGACTCGTACAGTCAAGGAGTCCACAGGTGCCTGTTTTTACATCTTTAAGGTAAGAGAAAAAAAAACTCAAATTGATTACAATGACCATATTATATTTTAATATGATACCTTGAGCTTTTGAGCTTTGAGCTACAAGCTATTATAGGCAAATGTTTTTACAGTGTACTATAATCTATAAACTATAATAGTACATAGAGTTTATACTTATAGATGCACATTATAAATAAATGAACATAAAAATACATTCATTCAGTGGAGGTAAATGCTGTCCAGCCAAATTTAAAGCATGAGAAGAACTTACTTAGTCCTTCGTCCTTGGTCCTTGTCGTTGGTTAAAGAGTAATCCGAAACCGAAACTGGATGAGAAAAGGAAAAAAGCTCATGTACGGCACTGTTTTTACATGCTCAATGTTACACGTACAACGTACCATGTGCAATGTGCACTGTGCATTAGACAGTATTTTTCTCCAGGATTGTGTGCTGCGCTGCTACTTCAGTGGGCAGTGTTCAATGTGTTCAGTGTCCAATCTTTTTAGAGCTTAAAAGTTAGAAAAGAAGAAGAGGAAAAGAAGTTGCTCTATTCTGCTCTCTCGCTGTCTCTGTCTTTGGTTCTGCTTCTGTCTCTGTCTGAGATAATGTGGAATTAACGATACCTATAATGATTTGTACACGCGAGTGAGAGTGAAATTAATGGACAAACCCTGTCGCTTTTTCCTCGACACAAAAAAAGGACTTGAAGGAGTGATCCAGACCAACTATGTACTTATGTATATGTAACATGTGATATTAAATATGTAATATGTAATGCAAACAACTGTGTACAATATAAAATGTACATTGTGCATGTGTATAATTGAGGACGAATGTGTAAACTGTATAAATACTGTATACAGATTTTGATAACATTTGTATCATTTGTTATGTACGACAAATTAGTATTTAATATGATATTTCATAATACAAGATTTATTTTACACAGTACAGTAGTATCTATCTACATTCTACATTCTACACATTAGTTCTAATACACTAGAAAAAAACGTACCATAATTTTGATGTGCCAACTATTTAATATTTAATCCAAAAACCTGAATGTCTTATCTTCTAATGAGGAGGGAAATTACAAACTTTTCTACTAAATTAGCAGTTTTCATGCTTCATAAGTATTTCTCTAACATCTCTTGGGAACTTTATTTTTCCATTAAGAAACCTTTTCACAGGGAGTGTGAAAAGTATTTACCGACTTTTGTCCAAACATTTTTGACTTTTCTTTATATTTCGATCAAATGTGGAATGGACGCTTGGATTTAAATAAATTTTTTAACAATGAGGAGAGAAATTCATTTTTCATTTATCAATCGTTGAATTTTTCCAAGAATATCTATCATAGACTAGAGGATAAAAAGTAAAAAGAGACAGAGAGAAGGAGCAGGACATGTCAATCACATTTTGACTTTTAAGTGTACGAGTAGCGTGAGTGTGACTGGGGCAAATTGCAATTAATCAGTATTACTCATGGAATTAAATGAGATTGCAGATACACTTTTGTGGCTAATGAGTAATTAAAAGAGTCATTAAAATCAATTGGAGTCAAATGCCAAATGAATATGTCTACGTCAGATGATGTCAGATGATGTTTTTGTTTCTGTTCATTAATCCTCGAGCTTTTTACCCTGGACAATGGACAACATTAAATGGCACTCGCTCTTACTGGATAGTGGATAGTGGATGCTACGTTCAGTATTCAGGATTCAGAAGGAAGTAAAGGGTCATTGATGTACACATGAGTGGGACATATTTACTACTGAATAAAAATGTTTGATTCACGCGTACACTTTTAATTATATATTATATTGGCAGATTGTTACTACTGAATCCTGCATACACCAGGAAGTCTCTAGATTCTAGACTCTAGAATTCTAGAGGCTGAATACATACAGATATTATATATTATGTATCGTGTAGTCGACAATGTCGATGTTTGTAAGTTTGGGTAGTTAGTTACATAGTTGTTAAATTACATGTAATTAGGAATAAATATGGATAATTCAATGTTGAAAAATGAAGACTGTAATGAAAAACGGTGTTTCTTTTATAAAATACAACATTCATTTTGATGTCAGTTATCATCATTCTTTCTTTTATTCATTATTTGTTGTATCTTGTATCGTTATCATATAAAATATAAAATAAAATAGTATGTACACATTTCTATCGTCTTTCGTCTAATATACTTTTTTGAAATGAATGGTTTTTGAACTAACACTTTTTCAAGTGTAATATACAGTGTACAGTGTACAATGTGCATGATACACGTGGGGATAAACTTTCTTTGAAAATGTGATGTTCAATGTTCAATGTTCATGTTGATGTTATTGATGTTGTTCCTGTGTTTTTTTCGCATTCATATCCAACAAAGATCTAAGAATGCGTCTGCTGTGTGTGAATGATCCTTTTAATTAAAGTGTAGAAAAGTGCAGCCACATAGATTTAGATTAATTAGGGGTTTCTTCGGAAAAAATGTAAACGGTGATTATTCCATTATTATTTCATTCTCTCTCACAGCACGGTGCTTCTTCTTGACTTCTTTCTTTCTTTCTTTCTCTCTCTCCCTTTCGTCTTCTTTTTCTTCTTCTTCTTTGGTCTCCGTCTTTTCTGTTTTCAACTTTTTCCTCACTTTGACTTTATCTTTGATATTTGATATAAATTTTTTTCACCTCTCTCTTGTTCTCTCTCTCCCTGTCATTCTCTATTATGTGCATACTTTTTCATTCTTTATTCTCATTCATAGTACACTACAAAACACAATAATAATAATAATAATGAAATATGTGGATAATCAAATACGCTGAAATATACAGTGTATAATCACAACGTAGACTGTAGACTGTAGAAGTATTTGTGTGCAGATTATACACCGTACATACAGTGTGTATCAATACATATCATCTTTATTATTATTGTTATGTCTATTATCTATTACTATCATTATTATCAGCAAGGTTGTTAAACCAAATGTACCATGTACTCATTGCACATTTAAACCATTATGTAACACTATCAAAGCTCCAGCACACCTTCAACTATCTTCTGTACTCTATGCACTTTACACTAGAACTTAGAGCCCTGTAGACTGTAGACGGTAGACTCTAGACATCGCTGTGTGCAGTCATGGTAATTCAATTCAATGCTGGGTAATAATCGTCATTTTAAAGTCCTCATAAATACCAATGAGAGTATTAATTGCACACTTGTCCGTTGTACATTCTACACACATGTAACTAATCTATGATAAATGAAAGAAACTTATTATCTTTTTCTTTTCCCATTTTCCACAAAAAAAAGTTTGTGTTTTTACATCCATGTAAATATCTATTATCTATCCTTATTCACATGATGAACCAGACTAACGATTAAAGATGAGCATTTTATGGAAAATGCTACAAATTTACTCATGGTCAAAAGTCAAAAGTCAAAAGAAATTACCGACTTTACTGGATAATTTATAATTTTGTACTCAATAAAAATATCATTGCATTTCAAAAGATTTAGATTTAGAATTTAGAATTCAACTAGGATTTTTATAATCAAGTTTGAGCATGTGTGATGTGTGATTTGTGAGTCAAAGGATCGAGTGAAAGAGTGAACATTGGAATCAGAAGCAGAAGTGGAATAGTCATCGTCGTCATCCTTTTGCTTTTCAAACTGAACTGAAGGAGCAAGTTTAGGTAGGGAATTGTGCAGTGAAGCACGGAGTAATAAGAACAACTGGAAAATAATATGTACAATGTACAGTGTACAGGTAAAACGTCTTGCTATCATAACGACCATCATATAATATGTAACTATAAGTGTATCATGTATGTATAAAGTATATCCACTGCATTCTGTATTCTGTATGTAGATTGTAGATATTAAATACTAGATAGATACACATGGACATTTTGTTTAATCGCAATTCTCCACTAAGAGAACAGGGAATGAAGAATGAAGAATCGCATGAGTATATTATTTCTTGTATTTCATAATGAGTTGCATTATGTTACATCTTTTTGGTAAAAGATGCTTTCAACTTGCACTATTCAACTATTAGTAGTTAGTTTAGCAGTAGTTGATGGTTGATGGCTGATGGTGTGGTGTTGTTTTTTGAGATGGTGTCGGGCTGGTAACTGAAACAGTAAGCAGCTTATAAAGATAGAGAAGAGAGAGGGAGGGGGCAAACTATATCATATCTTTTTTATATTATATTATATTATAAATTATATATGTATTGAGTATAGAGTATAGACAAATAGACAATTAACAGTAGTAGAATATTATAATATTATTATTATATTATGTATACATGGGCTTTTCTTGACAGTGCCCTTTATATTTGATACTCAATACTCAAAAGTCAGCAGTCAGCATAGAACAAAATGCACCACTGTATTAAATTAACTCGAGTAGAAATGTGTATACGTGTGTGAGCGAGTGAGAGAGATTAAACGAGGGTTGGACTTTTTAGAGAAATTATATTATCGGAATCAAATGTGAAAAGACTCAGAAAGAAACTGGTTCCACCTTCGGAAACCTCTGTGTTTAAGGTTGAGGTTTGAGTGTCTGTGATGTGTGTCTGTGTGTGTGTGTCTTTTTATTTTACTATATTTGTATAAAATTTTTATAACATGATATGATATTTTCTAATGGGAGTAGTTTGATGTACAAAGTGAGGGAGAAATAATGAGAGAGATAGAGAGAAAAGTAAAAGAAAAAGAGGAGGAAGAAGAGACAAGAAAATTTTTGTCTAAACGATGTCTGCTTATATATATTTGTGGACGACGACGACGACGATGATTGTGAATTGTGATGATCGGAAAAAGATATGCTTTTATGGCTTCTACTTTTATATTATGTTCCTTTTGATGCTTCCCCACGTTAATGCTAATTACCTCATTTGACTTGTATCATAATGCATGAAAAACTTGGGGAATTCAAAAAGGACTTGACGTTTTCAGTTGGCTTTTTTTTATTTGAGTTTTGAGCTTGGTCTTTTGAGCCTTTTGAGCTTTGAGCTTCATCACTCCAATTTTAATTCCAGTTTTAATTTCTTTTGCTTTATAGCTCATTCTCTTTTTTTGTATTTTATAATACACACATGTACTCTGTGCCGCTTTTGTGTGTTTAGTGTTGAGCGTGGAGAGTGGAGAGCGTTGAGGATGGAGAATGTAGGATGGAAAACGGAGAATTGAGACTCAGTCAAGTGAGTAATGAAATAATTTTATTAAAATAGAGGAAACGTCAATTTAATTTAAGTGTGTGTGTACAGGAATCTTCATTTGGTTTATCTGCAATAAAATTACTTGTATAGATGATGCGAGTTGAAACAATAATAATAATACCGGAATAGAGATACAGTTTATAGCTTACACACAAATATATAATACACACTATTCGTTATTCGTTATTCTTTATTCGGCATTCACTATTTATGTTAAGGAAATGTAGAAAAAAATGGTCTTGCATATCAATGTAAAGCATCTATCTATTATAATATTATACAATAAGTATACAATATACAATACAATACAATAAAAAAAGAAGGCCACCAAGATTTGAATATAATTTGAATGTACACATAAAATAGTAGAGTCAAAGTTTCCGTTAAGCATGTATGAATGTATGACACTCAATAAATCTAAATGTGCGAAGCACAGAAGGGAGACCTTTCTCTCTCTCTCTTTTTCTAGCCATCCCACTCTCTTTATAAACTGTACATTGTACATTGTGTTATGAAAACTGTGGATTATAAATAAAGGGAAAAAGAAACTATATAAAAGTTACACAGTCTCGAGTATTTAGTATTTAGTTTTGAGTTTCGAGCCTGGAAATAATAATATTGTGACAGGAAATTGAGCATTGAATAATAAACTCATCACCTATCCGTCAAACGTTGTTTATCTCGTTTATGTATACCTTTCTACTTTCTACTTAAATGTATTACATGTATGCACATGCACATATAAAAAGTAAAAAGTATAGCTATAGCCAAGTTCAAGTCCAAGTGGCAAGTAAATACTAAGAAGGATTTAATTGTGAGTGTTACTTGATGTTTGTGAAGGATCTAGATAACTCCCTTTATTACATGGATATTTTCCATATTGGTGAACACTGAACACCAAGTCAAGTCCAAATCCAAATCCAAGTCCAAGTTTCGTCTCATATCTCCTATCTCGTAAATAGTAAATACAAGTCTAAAGCCTCCAAAGTTTGACCCCTTTTTTGTTTTTTTCTCTATCTTTTATTCTTCTTCTTCTTCGTCTTCTTCCATTTAATACATATTACATTATTACATATTACATATTATGCAGAATACAGAGTACAGATAGCTACATAATGTGTAATGTGTGTGTGGAACGTAGTAATTACCCACTACACACATTTACATTATACATTTACATGTACATGTACACTGTACACTGTACAGCTGAGACAAAATAAAAAAAAGGAAAATGAGTAGTAGATTGAATTAAATGATGGACTATGTTTCTCTTCTATTTTTTTCTGTCTTTTCTACCTGTATAATAACTCGACTTAAAGAGCATCACTTTTTTTGCCCGTTTTCTTGCTTGTAAACTCTCTTAAGGTTTTATGTATATTAGCTGCGGATTAGCTACTTAATAGGTACGTAGGCTTGCATTTTAATCCATACTCCAAAACTTGATACGCACAGTACTATAATCTATAATAATGTAAATGCTAAACTTGTGTATTACGTATTATGTTAGATGCTAGACTAGATTTTTTCCCTTCTTCTATTTTCTATTGCATAAAGTATGGAGTATGGAGTATGAAGAATGGAGAATGAAAAACAAGATAATTTACAATATGC
This sequence comes from Sminthurinus signatus, assembly GCA_019776565.1. Classification (NCBI taxonomy): domain Eukaryota; kingdom Metazoa; phylum Arthropoda; class Collembola; order Symphypleona; family Katiannidae; genus Sminthurinus; species Sminthurinus signatus. The sequence continues at coordinate 17,350 of JABASP010000089.1, forward strand.
ACATTATTGCATCATTATTATGATTATAAAATTACTCAGTGTAAGTAAGTATACGTATGTATGGGCTTGTGTGTATTTAAAGTAAATGGGTAAATGGAAAATTAGAGATTTATCTTGCTATTTTTCATACCATTTTCCTCCGTCACTCTACCTTTTTTTTCTTCATTCTCCATATAGTATTCATATCCTCACATAATACTTATGTACAAGTAAAAAAAGACAAAGGTATACATAAGACATGAAGACTAAAGACGAGCTATTCCCATTCGTATTCGTAGTCGTATAATGTGATATTCTCTCTGCTTGTTCAGAGAAAAATTAAGTGGTGAGCAACGAGCGGAAATCTGCAATTTCCTACTTTAAACATGGAGATTAAGTAAGTAGATGGAGAGAGGAGAAAAAAATTAATTACGATTAAATGCGCAAAATTATGTACATCGAGTCACTCAGCAGCAGCAACAGCAGCAGCAGTAGGAGTCGGCAGTCAGTATAGTTGGTAGTTGGTGGAAATATATTTATGTATACACATGTATAAAATATATATAGTAGCAGTGACAGCAGTAATGCTCATATCTCATATTATATTATGATAAATATCAACTGCTGAATTCATTTACAACTATAAAATCATAATACACACATAATATATAGTATGCCTTTACATCAGACAAATGGATCAGTTTTTTTACATTTGTATTTCTGTATTCTTTAGTTTTGTATTTCATGCCAGGTTTTAGTGTTTAGTGTAAAAAGGGGAAAAACAACAGTCCGTTTAACTTTTGTGAATGGTTCAACATTTGGTATTCTAATCTTGAAAGCATTCGGTAGTCGGTATTTGAAAGAGTAAAATAAAAGCCTAAACTTGTAGATTCTAGATTCCCTGGGCATTTGAATTATCTATCGACTATCGACTATAGACAGTTGGTTCACCATTCACCATTTACCATTTACTAACATGAATGACGTTTATGATGCTCCATGTCTGCATGTTATACATTGTAAAATTTATTAAGGATAAAATACCCAATCAACAATATAATCTGTAATCTGTGTGCTTTAGTTATGAAAGATGACATATTTATTCAAACTTGAAACGAGTTTGTGCATTATGTTTAGTCTGCATACACTTTGCTAGTGCACTATTCATTGTTCAGTGTTAACGCCGCCACATAATTGCTGTTAACTATTTTCTTGTTCTAAACTCTAGATTCTAGATTCTACATTCTAGAGACTCTAAGTTGTTTGAATAGTCTAATTGTACTGTAAACTGTAAATGATTGGAGGAGGCGAATTGTATAATACATTATTTATTATTTGTACATTGTACATGGTAAAGCCACTGGGAAAAGAGCAATGCAAAATGCACAATGCACATGTTATACATTTTATCTAGTGTTTTGTGCATGTTTTATATTTTATATGCAAGTTCCACTGGGATTTGTATTCAGTAGTTAGTATTAGAATTGAATTTCAATGGAAAAAATCAAGTTTGTAAAGTGTAAAGAGAGGGAGAGTGAATGGTGTATGATGAGAATGAATTTATATCTGATTGTGTTGTTTAATGTATAAAGTATAAAGTATATGAAATGATAACTCAATATAGAATATAGAATGGATGAAGGAAATAGAATGTAGAAGCGGCTTCTCTTTCTGTGCTCTCTGTCCATTGAATGAATTCATTGTATATTGTATTCTACTCTAAACTCTAGACTCTAGATTCTAGATTCTGTGTAGTTGTAGATCGTACTCGATTGTGGATCTGAGATAATTCCATAATGGCTATTCATATAATATTATACAAAATGAATAATACGTACGATAAACATCAACGGGAGAAAAGTGGCTGCTCCTCTTCCTTCACGTACACAAAACAGCAAAACAGAAACCATAGACTAAAGAAGATTAAACTATATATTATTTATGTATAATATATAATAATAATAATATATGAACAACGCACTCATTTATCTGTAAAGTGTACAGTGTAAATTACTGAACTGTTTTAATTATTTATATACATGTTTCATGAAATATCTATAAACTATAACATTTTATTTTTAATTGTGTCTGAAATACAGAAAAAAAGAAGCTTTTGGCTTTTAGTATTCGCATACAATTGACGCTAACAAATAACAAGTAACAATGAAACATTTTACATTTTACGTATGCGGTATGCGGTGTAATCAGAAATGAAACTATGGACTATGGTGTATGTAAAAATGTAAACTAATTAAACATCTTAATTACTCTTTTACATTTAACATTGATGATTACAATTTTTATGGAGAAAACGTGTAATTAGCTTTTCCCTTTTTGTGTAAGAGTCAAAAGTCTTTGATTTCTGTTTGTGCATTGTGCAGCAAAACTACAAACTACCCAAATCTCAAAGATGAGCAAAGACACAGAATTCCATGTAAATCCAAACCGTATTTTGTACATGTTGTGACGTATTCGAGATTCAACCGGTGTAATAAAAATATTTTTGTACTAATTTGCAACAACTAATTTTTAAAACATTAAAACAATACGCGCTCTTTGAATAATGAATGAAGAATGAAGATTTGAGACTAAAGACATAAAAAATAAAAAGAGAGACGGAGATGACACACAACACAGAAGCATAAAAATTTTAATTGACCTGACCAGTGGAGAAACTTTACACTTTATGAGTACTTTGTACATTTTATAAAATGTACATAATACACAATACACACAGTATTTTTTATTTAGTATTTTAGTTTAGGGGAGTCCGATTATGCGGAAGCCTAAACCGGTGGTGTGTTGATTTGCGATAGGAATGATAAAGATCTGGTTGAAGATGTGTAATAACTAATAACAAATGTGATAATATATTATGTACAATGTACAGTGTACAAACAGTTCATGTGTGCCCGTGTGTGTGTATTTTGGGGGGTGGTTTTACTATGTTACATTTTGTGTAAAACATTCGAGTAGAAATTATGACAAACGGAAGAGGAGGATGATAATCCTTTATCCTTTTTACACGTTTTTGTGGTCTCCCATAAATATAAATATACTCATGTGTATTTAATGTGTATGATGTATCATGTATTATGTATCCTATTTCATTCCATAGATCTTTATTTATTTTTTTGCATTATCATATTATATCAATTAAAACACAAGTCAGGTAATCTTTTCAAAATGATTATTATTAACATTACAACTATGATTAAGATGATAATTATAATAAAAGTGGATTACTCTTTACTCTGTATATATCCAATATGCTTTCTACCTCAATTCTAAACCCTAAATCCTAATATAATACAAAATACTAAATACAATGCTCTATTGTATTATGATTTTTCATATATGAAAACTGGAAATGGAATAAAAGTATAATAATTACTACTCCATTTAATTCTCTGTCTTGCCTTTTTGATTCCCTATGTAATTATACGATTATGATAAAATTATACACAAAATGATAAAAGGATGAAAAAAAGTCGTCGTCGTAAAATATGTACAAGTTACAAGTTATATATAAAAAAAATTATATTATCTTATTTATCACGTATAAAATATAAAATGTATCTATCCTCTATCCTCTAGCTGCTTAGATATTATAAGTTAAGTATGCATTATGTGTAATAAAAAATGGACTCATGGATGGTAAAAAAAACAAATGGGAATGTATCATAATTTCATAGTGAATAGTGATACATATTACATAGATATTTGTACACTGTAATTAAGCACATGATAATTTGCAACATTATAAACTATATAATAAACAATATGGGGAATGGGGAGCAAAAATATCTAGAGTGTAGACTGTAGACTGTAGATGTATCACAATTCACAACATATCTACAATTGCATTATCATTATAATTGTGAATTATAATATTTTTTCTCTCCTCCACATCCAACATCCAACGTTCAACATACGAAGACAAATTATGGCAAACGGAAATACGTGAATATGTCCAACCTCAACAAATAATTAAATGAACAAACAAAAAGAATGTTTATGATTATTTTTTTTGCCGGGGATAATACAACAATAAGACAAAAAGGTATGTAAAATGTAGAATGTAAAACACAATGTGTATTGTGCATGTAAAATGTACAATGTAAGTACTCGAGTATTTACTCACTTAAATTTGGGCTGCCCTTTTGTTCGTTTACGTAATTCAACTGATATCGTAAAAAAAACTGGTATTGGTACTTTTTTTGATGGATAAATTGCAAATTATATCATTCTGAAAATTTTTATACCAAATAAAAACAATGTGTATAGTGTATATATAAAACATACATAAAACATGAACCATGTACGGTGTACGCACGTATTATTACGAGTTGGTGAATTTTCCATGTTATTTTATGATCTTGTTAATTATTAAAGTTTGTCTTAAAAAAGCAACAAGAAAGGGCGAGTACTGAAAGTAAGTACATAATACATAATAAAAGTAACAAGTTAACAAAAAAATAGTTGGTAGTGTTCGCATGAAGTTATGAAGTTAGGTTACATGTTATAGTTTCTTTCTTTACGAATTAAATATATTATATATCTTCCTGTGTGTACTTTGAACAGTACACAGTACACACCATACACTGCTGTATTCAGTACTCACACGTATCATAATTTGTGATTCATAGGAGAAAATGTACATTGGACTTTTGTTATTGGGAGTCGTACGATATCATACATAATACATAATTTTGTAAAATAAAAGTAAATGTAGTTAAATTTTATTGGACGAGGTTTGAGGACGTGACTTACCTATTATGGCCTCTGGATTCTCATGAAATAAAAGGAAATCATTATAAATATCCTTTCATAATTCAGAATTCAGAAAATATTGTAAATTGTAAAGTTGTGTGTTATGTGTTATGTTCAAAGAAAATTATTATTAATAATTTGCTCGCGTGATTTGTTTGTAATTTGTATTTTGTACAAACAAAATACAAAATACACCATTATTGTTATCTGTTTACACATTACACATAGTCTACGACCTTAAATAATATGCTCAACATTCTGTATTCAGTATGTCGTATGTATAATGTATGGTAAAGGTAATAAGTGGTATGATGATATGTATCAAAAATAATGGTTGTGTGTGCAAATGAGCAAAACATTGGCTATTGTATTTAAGGACGCTAATGATTTGTTACACTTTTAACCAGAATTAGAATTAATAGTGTTGTTCATTATTTATTATTTAGTAGTAACTGGAAAAAATTACAGATAGGTTGAAAACTTGATGATAGCTCGTCATTAGCTTATAACTTATAAGCTATAAGCTATAGCTTATGAATTAGTACTACCCTCAAGAAAATCCTTTAGTGTCTCACCTGTTTGAATCAGTTCAGTTTTCAGTTGTACATGTATGTACACGTGACGTATATTGTAATTTGTAGTTTGACGGCAATCGGCAATGCAGTATGCACCGCTATATTATATATACATGTTACATAAAGTGGACGAGAAGAAGGATTAATTGAGATTTACAAGTTAGAGGTTGTAATTAATAATTCCATTTCTCAAACTTTTCTAATCAAATAATTACGTGCTTTTTGTCCCTCCATCATTTCTATTTTCTGTTATACATTCATCATCCGTCATTCATCCACATTTATTTGTTGAATGTTAGATAGAAGAAAGAAGAAACAAGTGAATTGATGTTTCCGCATATAAATAAATAAATAATAAATACATTCATAATAATTATTAGTCTAAATTCTACACAAGGTATTTTCACAATTCACAACTCCTTTTAAATTAGTAAGTAACAATACAAAGTTCAGTGGGTATTATTTACTAATTATTAGTTTCCAAGAAGCTGAGAACTGAGAAAAGTAGCTGCTGTGGTTTTAAACTACACATTACACATTCAGCATTCAGGCAGTGAATCATCATTCATCCTTCATCAACGTTCATAGCATGCATAACTAATACACGGTTTTTAGTTACTATTCGGGACAATTCGAGACTCGTAAATGTATATGTACATATAAATGTAATTTGTATTTGTAATATTTTGACCATTACAGATTACAAATGTACAAAGTGGAGTGTAACTAAAATACATGGAATTAACTTTGAAATTTCAATTTAAAATTGTGTAAACAAATCATTCTTATTTTTGTTTGTTTAAAGTTGAAAGGGAAGACGTCATAGAGTATAGAGAGAACAGAGAATAGAGAATACAATATAAATGAAAGAGAAAGAAAGACGGAAATGCAACAGTTTTCTTTTATCTCAACATCCATGCTTCATTTCAATTTCTCACAACTCAAAACACAGAACATTCAACATGCACATCTTTCATCCATTCATTCATTTACTCAACCTGTTTATTTATTAAACTTTGGAAAAATACAGATATGAATTTTGCTCAAGAGTTGAGAGTCAATATAGTATTATATTTAACATCACATATCACATGGTTAATATTGTTATAATAACTACCTTCATTCATTATGAAATTGAAAAATTATTATTGCTACTGTTATTACGAACTGAAAATGTATAAAGTATAAAAGGTGTACAAATCTGAAATCTGAAGCATGTCACCCCTCATTTTATATCCATGTTGAAGAATTGATTATGATTATTAATATTTATTATTATTATTGTGTGGTAAAATATGGGAATTAAATTTTGTAAGCTCATTGTTTTTTTTACAAAACATAAAATTATTAGCACGTTATTCTTGCATGTTAAAGCCATTACGTGTAATGTGTATGTACAATGTACAATGTACATGATACTTAAGTAGTTCCTTTTTCCTTTTTTACACCCATGCTAATTAATTGTAGCAGCTCTGTTTGAGTCTGTGTGTTTGTGTGTGTGTGTGTGTGAAAGTTGACAATAAATCAAACTTGTCTACACTCTACACCACTCACCGCTCTCAGGCTTGATTCAATTCGTAATTCGTAAATACTTAATGCTTAATATTATGCATGTGTATTTTATATGCTTTTCTTTTCCCTTTGCTCATTGCTCATTGCTCATTCGTGTTCAAAGTCCTGTAATTTTATTAGTTTTTTCCATTTATTTCCCATCGGGGGGAAATTACATTAAATTCAATATACACTTTCATCTTTTTATCTTTTATCCAGCACCTGTGCCGTTCTCTTTTTTTTACTAGAATTTAAAATTAGGAAAAGTCAGAAGTCAGCATCATATTTGCATATAATGTATAAAAATTGAGAGAGAGATTTTGAATCCAGAAAAAAACAAAAGTACCTCGTAATATTTTTTTATTTTTTACTTACAATTTACAATGTGCAATAGAGTATAGCATATTTTGGTATAAAAAGCACTTTCATCTTTTAAGAACCAAAATATAAACATGTATCAAGTATATAATATAACAGAAAAAAGACGAATGAAATGGTAAAATATTACATCTTCAGTGCCGTCCGTGATACTTGTATGATATTTGATATTGTATAATATATAAAATATACAATCTTGAAGATTTGAGGAAATTGAAAGGTTAATTTAAGGTGAAATGCACAGATTTGGATTTGTATTAGAAATTAAGTAAACTACACACTACACAGATATACATAGTAGTGGAGACGAGGAGTCAGTGTGTGTTTATTAAATCACCAGAACCCAGAAGAAAAAAAGAAAAAATGGATTATACAGACACAGATACAGATATAGAATATACAAGAGAGAAAGAAAGAAGAAAGAGAGGGTCAAAGAGAGATCAGATCTTGAGAACTGAGAACTGGGGTGGAATATCAATATTAATATTAAAATACAGACCGCGGTAGGATGCTTTTGATTTACGTGTGTTTCATACAGTTACAACAAGAGCAAGAATAAGAACAAGAACAAGAGTAGGTATCAGTTTTAGATAGATCACATCAGGAATACCCACAAAATACTCGACAAGAATTAAATGTAAAAGTGGTCCTTTTAGTCCTTACACATGTGTAATCTCACTCTTTATTTCCTTTCCTTTCTCCCCTCCGTAGACGAAAGACAGTATTCTGTATTCTTTACTCTGTACTTTTTGTACGGTTGAAATATATGCAGCATCAGTTGTGCATTTTCATATCACATCACCTATTGATATTGATTGCTCATGATCCCTTTCTGTTTCTTCTCTATTATTTTATTGTACTTATGCTCATGATGCCAGACCCAAGCAGACTTGCGAGAAGAGACTGCATGCACCTCTGTAGAATGTAGACACCAGGGACGACGAGACGGAGGAGCTGCTTAAAGTCCCTCTTTTTAACCTCACTGACCTTATGAATGCCCCACTGTTAGTCAAGTTAAGCGTCTCTCTGGTTCCTCGTGTCTATGTCTGTGTATATATGTGCGAGTAAGTGAGTATTGAATATGAAGTAGGAACAGAACTCGCCGCTCATCATTATTATTCCTCTCCTTATGAACTATGGACTATGGACACAATGAGAAACATAATACTCTCATTTCTCTAATAAAACCTTTTACATTTTACCTTTTACCATTTACATGTTATGATATCATACAAAAACATGAGTTATCAATTCCCAGTTCTAATTTTGGGTTAACCTTCAACATTCAGGAGTAAGCATGTAAATACACATATAAATACAATTACCGTATCTTTTATCTCATGTTCTTAATTCTTGATCGAGCTTAATTTCACTAAAACCAAAAACTCATATATTCTTCTTCCACACTTTCTTCTACTCTTTTTCTTCTTATTGTTTAGTTGAGCATTTTTAATCATCATAGTATAATAATTATGACAAGATTAAGACCAATAATTTCTATTAGAATTTTCCTATAGTTAATTATAACAACCTTTAAACTGTGTAATATTACGTGTATTGTAAATTGTAATTTGTAATACAAACTTTACATAATAGCTTATAGCTTATAAACTGCTCATTACTTTATCAGACATTTTGCCTCATTTCTACCTCCAAAATGTCAATTTCCTTGAAATCAAAATCAAATTTCTTGTGAGTAGAACAATATACAATATATACTTAAAAGTCTATTAAATGTAGAAAATTGACCAAAATCACGTTGTAAGTAGTAAGTACAAGATACAACAAGTATGAAAAGTTACGTAATGATATTTAAATGAATACACTAGAAACTAGAAACTACGAGTACCGCTATTACACATTATTATAAACGTACAAGTTACAAGTAGAAAATGCACAGATTTTTCATGTGTACCTTTTCCTGGTTCCTTCTTTCGTCTTGGATGTACATTACTGTACATTTCATTTGTACATATTACATTTACCTTTCCCTGTAGGTTGTAGGTACAAGACGAAAGAAAGAAAGAAGGAAGAATTAGCTTCATGTATCCATAATGTATACGTTTAGATTTTTAGATCATCCCATTTTACACTTTGAACACGACTCATCGAGACTTGAGACTTGAGACTCGAGTGCTCGAGTGGACCTATCCGATTGCTATATAAATACATAAGTATGTAATGGAGCATACAGCATACAGTATACAAAGCACAGGCTACAGACTTCAGACACATTGGTAAAGTTATGAGGCACGCAGGATCTTTTTTTTCTCGTGATTTCATATACACACACTCTCACAGTTACTTATAGAATGTAGAACTAGTTAAATGCCTATCTATCTATATCTATCTGTATGTGTAATGTGTAATGTGTAGCCTGTAGTTTGTAGTGAGGTAGCTTCAATTTAAGCTACATATACTATGTACGTGTCTAGTATTGTCTGCTGGTTTATATTTTATATTACATTACATCTTACATCCATAATCTATGAAGCTGATAATGTGGAGCGACAGAGATCTTTCTCCTCATATTAGAGGATTCATTCAACAGCAGGAGTGAAATAGAATTAGAGATCGGCATGATGATGATTATCATCATCATCATCATCAACATCATTTAAGTATTAAGACAAAATGAAGGAGAACACACTGAACATTTGTAAATACCTAAAATATACAAATGTGCATATGTACATCGTACAGCTACATAAATCCACACCAATATTATTATTATTATTATTATCATCATTATTGGAAATACTAACAGTATTTATAATAATACAATTGAAGATTGAAGAGTAAGAGGAAAAGGAAAGAGGAGCAAAATGAATAGAGGTAAAAATCGAGTAAAAATGCCTTATTAACCTGAGGATGACTGAGAATGAGTGAAGCATGCACAACATACAGAATGTATGATGCATGTGTAAGAAAGAAAGAAAGAATGAGAGAGAAATAGGAAGATGGGCTGCGGCGAGACTTGATTCTTTTTTTTTCACTCCTTTTGAAAAAATTTATCTGTCATGGTTCATTAGTTTTTTTGGTTTTTCAAACTTCAAACTCCAAACCGTAATGACTAACATCTTATGGTGGATTATCTTCAAGAATTTCCCCATCTTGTCTCATTACGCCCAATAATTTCAACTTGCGTGGCTTCAATCTTGTGTCTTGAGTTTTGAGTCTTCAATCCCCGAACCAACGAACGACAGCAGAGTCAAATGAAAAAAATTGACCCTTCAATATCCTCTCATTATGATTGTACACTGTACACACACATGTAAAAACTTTTGGAATAATATAAAGAATAATATATAGATAATAGATACATACACCAGAGGTAACACCTCTGTAAATTGTACTTTGTACATAAAACATAAAACATACTCTGTAAAATTTTATATGTATTCCAAAGATCTGTAAGATAAAAGATGATGATATCGTAACGATAATAATATAAGAGTATTCTCGTGTGTGTAATTGTAATATTACTTTTGGATTGGAAATTTGTAGACACATGTATAAGTACCTACAGAATACAGAAAAAAATTATTGTACTTTTTTATACAGTAAATAATAAAGAGAGTAAAGACCACTCAAGAATTCATCTCGAGACTCGAGTCTCTCTAGTTGCGTCAGTCTTTTTCTTAATTTTGACAATAATTTTCCTTCATAGTTTTTCTACATGTGTACACTTCATTTCCTCCCGTTTATTCCATTTTGTAATGGTATTTGAAGCTTGAAAATTTGAGTGCTCACTCATTAAATACTAAATACTAAATTCGGCTGCTCCTTCTTCTTCATTCTTCATATGTCAATAATACTAATAATAAAAGTAATAATTATCATTATTGTTATTAATACAGATACTTACTCCCTCGACCCTTTTTTACTTTTACTCATCTATATCAAAGTATCAGTATCCGGAGTCAATAGCTTTTATAGCTTCTATAGTCTATACTCTATACTCACTGTAACTGTAGTCACTTGAGGTTGAGGTAAATATCCATCTGATATCTGATGTCTAATGTCGAATGTCAAATGATGCCGGTGGGCAATTTTATTTTCGGTACATTTTGTTGTGAAAAAAGTATAGAATATAAAGATAAACATGTAATTGTAATACATAGGTGTGTGTGCGTATGATTGTAATAATAATGATTATCCTTAATTTTCCTGTCCATGTCCATTTTCTTGATTCTCTTGATCCTCTTGTCAGTTTGAGTTTTGAGCTTTATCATTAACATGTGATAGAACATGAGCAGCATTTCCTAAATTCTGTTCTCATTCTAATTCCCTCTCTTTAGGAACAAAAGAGTCAGCTTTCCCGAATACCGAATACCGAATACACATGTGTGTATTGTACATTGTAAATTGTACGGGTAAATTTCAAGTGTAAAATTATGTATATTATTATGATTATGAATTTAAGGGAGTTGTAACAAAAAAAAGTAAAAGCGAAAACCTCTTTTTACTTTTTACCTTTTACCTCTTCATTACCGACTAATAAATTTATAGAGAAGAAGACATTGGAGCCCAAAAATTTTCAGAAAAGTTCAAGTGTACAAATAATAATAGCAAACGGTTCAAACGGGATTCATACCAAGCCATGAAAAAACAAGAAAAGAAAGAAAAAGCTGGGGGCTGTGGGAAATGCGAAAGAGTCCCAGTATAATTAAGAATTATTATTATTATTTATTATATATTAGTGATTACTAATGTACAACAATCAGAGGAGCATAGGAAAATTAAAGACAAAAAGCATCTTTGTCTTATAATTTTCGATGGTGTAGGTATAATACAAAATCATAAAACATAAAAGCTAGAGACTAGAACCTAGAAAATATAAACAAAGGGAAAAGGAAGGAAAAGGAGACAAAGCCGAGATTTCCCTGTTTCACATTAAATTGTGAAGCAGAATGGAAAATATCCAGAATTATCTACATGTGTGATTGTGTGATGTGTGTAAATGAATGAATGAATGATTTTAAATGTTAAATTTCAAGAAAAAAAGATGGAAAAGAGTATCAAAAGCATTTCTATTATTATTATTGGGAAAAACACTGCACGGCGGCTGGATGTTCTTGTTCTTGGATCCTGGATATTCTTCTTGGGTGTCAAAAGAATCACTCGTGACAAACAAAGGACGTACGCCGTATGAAGTATAAAGTATAAAGTATAAAAAAACAAGTGATCCAATCCAAACTCTTCTCTCTTCCCGTCAATATATAGATATGGATACAATATAAAGATATACATAATCAGACAATTGCCGTATTTATTTCCACATTAGACGGAGCATTAATTTTCCCCGTGAATTTGTGATGTCAGAGTGAGTGAGTCAGTAAAGCGGCAAGTTGATACCATTAAAATACACACACACTTTATTATACCACATTTGTACTTTGTACTTTTGTACATATGCACCACTAAACACATAAACATTATTATATGCTATCATTTCTGTTTTGTACACACAACACACAACATGTGAATCCCTAATGCCTTGACTTTTTCAGAGGAAGTCAACGGCAACAATTTGAGCTTTGTAGCTTGTAGTTTTGAGTTTTGAGTAATAAAAGACTTGAATTTGATTCTTGTCAAACATATGGGCTTTTTACTCCTCGAAATAAAAGGTATCCACAGGCTAAGGACAATAAGTGGGAAAATACCAAAAACACCAAAAGCCAAACAGAGTTGTCATAAAAGTCACAAAAGGGGATTTTGGATTTTTAGCTTTTGAATTTTAAGCTGATACCCATCTTTATAAATATGTAAAATATGTAAAAGGACGGAAAACAGTAGAAACGGGAGTAGTAGCAATAAATAATAATACTAATATTAAAACCAACATGAACAAATGAACAGTAATCATTTCCTTAATGTACACATTTTACCATTTTACATTTTACATGTTCATCGCAATTAGTACACTCATATTTTGTACATTTTCTCCCTTTTTCTTCTTCATCTTATTCTTTTGGTTCTTCTTTATAGTCAATAGTCACAAAAAAATGAAAAGGGAGAAAGATATGAATTTTGTTGAAATGTATTCTAATTGGACTTGGCAGGTTGGACTTGAATACACACTTGATGTGAGGAAAACGGTATGTAAAATGTAGTACATAATATAGGAAAGGAGTGTCGTACAATACGCAGTCTTGTGCTGTGTACTGTGTACTTTACAGTTTAAAATGTAATGGTATTTGCAATCATGTGGCGTGGGGAGTAGATATTAGACAGTAGATAGACAAAAGGATTCATCCAGCAGCAGCAAGCAGCAGACTGACTGCCTACTACCTTTTTACCTACATTGAAGTATTCCTAATTCGTAATGAAGAGACAAGAGAAATTAAAGACAGACATGAAAATGCTTAGAAAACATGAATCTAAATGTCAGGCTCACAAGCAACACGATACAAGCAGTACAGCGGAAGACAAGACAATGTGTACAATGTACTTTGTACTTTGTACTCATACTCATTCTCATACAATATATCGTACAATACAAAATATGTTGAAGTAGCAGTTTAGTAAATTGTAAATGGTAACTTGTAACTTTTTTTTTCATGGTGGAAAAAGGATTGTGAATAATTGTGTGTGTACATAAATAATAAATATTAAATATATATGCTATGGGCTATGGGCTATGCATTAAACATTAAATGAATCTAAAAGTCCACGAAAATACTGTAAAACCCGTGTGACTGCATACAATGTACAATGGAAAGTGGATGTAACTCTGAACTATGATGATACAATGATACATACGTGTTACGTGTGTGCATGTTGTCTTGTCTTGTGTTTGGATACGTACAATGTACATGTGTACATGTGTTTTCTAGCGAATAATTTGGATAGGAGTGAAGGAGGGAAGAAATTGTACACAAGATACAAGTTAATAATGATATAAATGTGGATAAGTCCTTGAAGTGATTCTCCATACGCTCTATTAGCCGTGTATAAAAAGAACGTTTCCGGTCTAAATTAGCTCAAGCCTCTAAATTCAAGACCCAAGTCTAGAGTCTCAAGACTCGCTTATACCTTTTCACATTATTTTATATTATTATTATAATCCTCTTCTCTTTCTTTCTTTCTCTCTCTCTAATTCTGTCTCTGTCTTTACCTCTACCATTTTATGTAGTTGTAGGTCTGGTTCTGGTTCTAGTTCTAGTTCAACTTCTTCTTCACTAGTTCAACTTGTATGATGATATAATATAAAATAATACAATTGTGCTCTCTCTCTCTTTCTCTCTCTTTCGTGTACATTTTCTACCTCATCATTTAACACGATTATCAAAGGTGAGTCTATGCGTATGGTGAATGGTGCATTGTGGATTGTATAATATATAATATACCTCTGGCTTGACTTGACATACAGATTGTGACCAACACCCTCAGCCAAATGAAATGAAATGAATTGAAATGAAAAGACTTTTTTCTTTTTTCTTTCTTCTTTTTACTTTTCTTGATTCTTGATTACCCGTTTTACTCCAGCCACAAAACTACACACAAAGTTGTATTGTACCCAACAAAACGCTCCTTCTCTTTCTCTCTCTCTTTCTCTCTTTCAGTCAAACTAAACAATGAGTGAACCTAGTACCTAACCTGAAGTAACAATAAGGTAGCTCGTGTTCCTATAAGCTCACAAAAGCACACATGTACTCGTTACTTTTATTATTATTATTATTATTCTTGTGGGAGTACATGGTACATGATGGGTTCATGTATCTATAAGGATGGAAATTTGACTTGGAGCAAAAGTAACTTTGTACATAATACACACAGCACACACATTATTTACCATTTACTATTTAAACACTACACACATGCATGTTGGATTTATTATGATAATTTTCCATGTGACTGTGCAATTTGTGCCTTGTGCCTTGTGCATGCATACTCATAAATAATCATCGTGTTTATACTTTATACGATTGTGATTGTGATTTGATATGAAATGATGTGATATTGATATCATGTAAATATTAGATGAATACTAAATACAAAATAACACAGTTTGCTACGATCATATATGTATGTAGATTAGGTACTCTTTTTCCGTTTTCCTCAAAAAAAAAAAAAATGAAGGGCGGATCAAAAATGAATTCATATTAAACTATCTAGAAAAGATGATTGAGGAAAATCGGGTAATACAATCATCACTCGTAAACTTTTATATTCCATGCTCTGATGCTCTGATGCTCTGATGGGTAATGTGTAATGTGTTGTGTTTATTCGTATATGCATAATCTAGAATCCAGAATCCAGACTATTTTCTAATCAACTATGTCCTTTGTCCGTATATGTGTAATGTGTAGGTTTGAAGAGGAATATTATGCTTAAATACTAGTGTCTAGTGTATAAGTATGAAATGGGAGGAGCAATTTGTAATACCGTGTGTAGTGAAGGAAAACTAAAACAAAAGGAAAAAGGAAGAATGAAAAGCATATTCGAATAATGATGCTGCTGCTGATGATGATGTTTGTTGGACAGTCAGCTAGCAAGTACATGGTACATAGTACATAGATCAATCAAGAACAATTAAGCCCTCCACTCAAAAACTTACCTCTCATTTACAATTTGGAGTCATCACAAAACACTAGAAAAACTGAGGCTGAGAAAAGCACTTACTAGTTACTAGTTACGAGTACTTGCATAAGCTTAAAGCTATGCTTGCTGTACAAAATACAAAATACTTGATGCTTGATGCTCATCCTCTTTCTCTCCTAAAGGTACATGTATGTGCTCATTAATTGTTCTCATCGTTATTTCTCCAGCAAATTTGACTTGTTCACCTCAAAGTCCCTGCTGCACCTCAACATTCAACATCCATCTCAATTCTCCTTCAATGTTTCCCTACAGGAATTAACTTTTTTTAACCATGTGCATGAGATAAAATATAAATGATGTAGGAATTTGTATATTTATGAAAAGTAAATGTAATAGACTTGTACAAGTTGTACGCGTATGATGTAAAAGTAAAATAAGTCAAGCTCCACACATGTAATTTGTATTTGTGTGCATATTACAATGTACAATGTACCCTCTAAATCCTAATTCTAAATACTAAATACATGCACAAGGATGTGTGCAGTCAAATTACATGAAACTTAAAGTCCTAATTATTACATACTTCATATTTCATACTGAGCCAAGATGAAGCTTCACTTTTCTTCTAGCGTACTGTACATTTTACACACTAGTATTTGTTTTTTGTTTATACTTTTGACTTTTGATCTTTGCTCTTTACTCTTTACTTTGAAAGATAAAGCTGTACTTTAAGCTATAGCTTAAAATGTACAAGATGAGACTTTCAATTTATACATGTTTAAAACTTGGAACTTCCAATTCCCAATGAATCAATCATACATGTTTTGCACAAAAAGTATAAAGTATAAAGTGATTTAATCATTTCATTGTTAGTATTTATTGTATTAGAAAAGTAGTCTTACAACTTAGAAAAACAAAACCACAACTACTTTTTTACTCGAGTTATTTTTTGCTGAAATCTATATTGTATACAGATACAGATATTATAAATGTATTAACTATTAACTATTATTATTATTATTATTATTGCAAATAAAAATAATTAAGCTTAATAGAAATGTTGCAAAACTGTATACATTATACATGTATAAAACATATACTGTGGATACTGCAGATGGTCAGCTTAAAATTCAGGTTTTCTACATAATTAGGCTGGTTGTGGTTAATAACTAGAAACTAGAGTTAATATAATATGATATATGAGCAATGGCGTGGAAATGAACAAAGTAAGAAGAATAATTAAGTTGATGATTGATTGATACTCTGTATTCTGTACTCTGAACACTGTACGTTGAACACTGCTTGACTGACGAGTAGATCTATAGCAACGTTTTTTTCCCAGCTCGGAACATGTAAACATGTAATGTAAAATATAATGTTACAAAGCGTATAGTATATGTGTAATAAATGGATATGATAAAAAAGAAAAAGAAGATGATGAGGGTCAAGAAGTTAAGAGGCAATTATTACACCTGACTTTTTCCACTGAACGCTGAACACTAGATAGATGGATGGAAAGAAAGAAAGATAGATAGATAGATAGATAATAGATAGATATGGCAAATGAACGGCAAAAACTAAACTACCTCCTCACAGCAAGACGTTTCTGATTTTTTCCGTAAAATCTAGAGCTCCATGCTCAATACTCAATACTCATCAATAGAACAACAAAAAGATATAAGGAGCACAACACAAAACACAATAGTAAAGAAACAATGACTTGAACACTGAACACTTTTAGCTTTTAGATATTGCATCGTGTATTGTATTTTGTACTTTGTATTTTGTTTTGCTTTGGTTTGATTTGATTACCGGCCGTTGAAGTTGAATTAGGTACAAATGTGAAATGCATTGATGACTGATGATGTATTTTAGTACATAATACATAATATTATGCCTATATGTTATACTGTAATGACTTGAATTTCGGTAGACTTTAAGCCTCCGCTTGAAAAAATTAAACATGAGTAATTTTTGACCATTTCCCTTCCTTTTGTATTCGACTAATTCCTTTCCTATTCAAACTATAGAAAACACAAACTGTATACATTTTTAATCATTTCTAATTTCTATAGAGTGTTAATCAGAAGCTTGTCTTGAATCTTGCATCTTGAATCTTGTAATCTTGAATTTTAAATTCCTTTCATTAATTCTTTTTCATACCAAAATAAAAATATATCATATTGGTTTATTCACATATAAAATAGAATGTGGAATAAAACCTTTGTACAGCATAATTTTAATTACTATTATCATAAACGGATTACTTTAAATTTATATAGTATGTTGTATTTTAAAGCTCTCTTCATACTTCATATTATATTATAAATGCTCAATACATAATACAGCCTATCTTTTGTGTATACGTACAATATACAATACACATTGACGTTTCGGACCATATTAGATTTTTCATTTACCTTTTCAGATAAGTATTCTCTATTTTCTCTCTTTCTCTCCTTTTTCTTTCCCGTTTTCCTTTTCTTATTCTTGGGTTGGTGTTGGTAGAGTATGGAATATGGTTGATGACAAGGCTGAGTGAGCACTGAAAGACACAGCACGGTTCCTATTCAAACTTCTGATTGACTCGAGAACTCGAGATCTCGAGAACTCTCGAGAAAGAATAACTAATTATTTTTGCGGAAATCTTTCTTTTCTATAGATAATCTCATTTCATTGATCTTTATACTTTTGTACAATATGTATGTTAAATCTCATGTACAATCACCTAAGACTTGTACTCTGTATTCTGCTGTGTTGCCGGTTGCGGGTTGCCGGTAAGAAAAGGGAAAAGGATCTAATATGTACAATGTACAGCATACAAGAGTCAAATCATGTTTTGTGGAAATAAGTGTCTTAAAATACCAAGTGTGAAGCTGTGAGGAAAAAAAATGTGAGCCATCATCCACACAATAAATGTATTATTCTACATGTATAAACAATAAATAGGCCTTCAGTTTTACTCAATGAATAACCAAAATGAATAATGACTCAATCTTGAACTCATTAAAAACTGTTCACAATTCCACCGCATTCATTTGCCTTCTTCTTCCATATTCCATAATATTTCCATCCAGGTCATTATATTATTATATTATGTATTTATTATTTATTATTTATGTGTGTGAGTCAAATGCTCCCTGAAGTCACCCTTTTTACTATTCTATTCCAAATATAAAAGCCTCCTTTTATCTCTAAAATTGACAGTCATACGAAACTACATATACAAAACATACACAATCTAAAAAGAGCAATGTTTAATAATTTTTTGCATAAAAAATTACACCAGGTTTAAAGAGACTCACTCAAATTAATTAGCAGGCTATAGACAAGTAAAACGAAAAATATTATTAAAATAAAACTGAATAAATTGTCACCATTCACCATTCATCGCCGTTGAACAAAAGAATGTTTGACAACTCATATTTAACTGAGGACTGACAGTTTTTAGCTGAGAGTAAAGAGTTGAGGTGTTTGACTTTGACTTTTCTCTCTCTCAAAAATTTAATGAATGGCTGCACTCTACACCAAACTCCAAACTCCAATCATAAGCCACATGAATTATGAATTATGAATCAGAAAGGGAATAAAGAATAAAGTGATGACGAGCATGATGCAGACTAAATTGACATTTGCGTGTCCATTGAAAATTGAAACGAACGGTACGTGGTAAATGGTAAATGGTAAAAAATGTCAAAGTCCCTTCAAAGAGATGATTGGAATTATTTTCATTTACTATTTAGTTTAGTGGAAAACATACAAAACATTCCGACGCACTTTGACTTTGACTTTTATTTTACTTTTTTCTTACTACTTTTCGAATCCAGAGTCAAGGCTCAAAAAGGCTATTCAATTCCATGAATTTCCCGTGTCTTACAAATATGGATTGGATATGGGATTGGGCGACATCGACTTCAACAATCAGCAGCATCCGACGCGGCAAGCGAGCTTCTTCACTTTTTTTTCTCTCCATCTTCTTCTTCTTCTTGTAGGTTTCTTGATCAACTAAAACCTAAATATTAAGAAAGGTGAGAACACGAGATTTGAGATTTCAAATGGAAAGAAAATATTATACATAATACATAGTACATAATAAACACTTATGCTGTATACTGTATACTGTACGCACTACACACATTTTGTTCATCAAATTATAGATGTACAGATGGAAAGGAAAATAGAAAGAAAGCGGTTTCACATTGAATCTACTTTGTACCAAAACCAAAAGCAAGTTCCAAGTCTCGTCGCGACCACTTTTCTCGTTTACGGACGTTTATTAGGTAGGCAGCCTCACTGAATGCCTCACTAAACACACATTTTCTATTTTCTATGCATACACTTACTTATTACTTATACTTAGTTATACTTAGTACTTAATAACGTCCTAGTGAACAGCATCTATGCGAGTGCGTGTTTTATATTTCACTCTTCACTCCTTCACTCAATTCTAGAGTGTAGAGTCACAAGTCAGTCAGTAGTTTCAACTTACCAGCACTTCTTTTGGTATTTGGTACAAGTAAAAAAGAGAAGCTGCATCCTTACAAGAACAAAATCATCAGAATGACAACCAGAGAAACGAAGAAGAAGAAGGAGAAAAAGGAGACTCCCTTTAAATACAAGAAAGATAAAACTATTACCATTTGACTCATTACTCATTACTCGTACAGCGTAGAGCTGTATGTAACAAGTACAATGTCCATTGTACACTGTATACTTTGTATATAAACAAGTTATCTAGACATGAGACACGTTGAGATAGACGATAGACGATAGACGATATGATAGATACACTCTGTACTCTGTATTGTGTATACAAAAGAGCGACAGAAAAATAAAAAATACTCCTTGTGTACGTCTTATATCTCTTGTATTTGTCCAGTCTCCAGAATCAAGAATCAAGAAGAACTCAAACGTTGACGAAGACCAAGACGACGGTATTCAATGAGATTCAATGATTCAGTGGACGACAGAGAGAGAGTGGAGCAAGTGAAGCCATCAGAAATTAGGCTAGAAGCTTGAATGTTGGATTTTGGAAGGTGAATTAAATAACAAATAACAAGTGAACGTGTTTCTCTTGTTATTGTGTCTACGCATTATACAAACCATGTATTAACTATGTACTAATACTAATACTGATGGGGAGTAAATGGTTCCTGCACACACTCAAAACTCTAAACTCAAAACTTGCCATCCTTTTTGAAAGAGCCCAGTCTCCACTCTAGACTCTCCACTCATTTACTCCTTCACTCTCCTTCTCATCCTTCACTACACTCTACACTCGTCGACTTAAGTAACTTATCTTATTCAACTCGTCAATCTTTTATTCCAAAAAGCGTCATCACCTTCCTTGATTCTTGATTGTATTTTGTATTGTAGACTTGTGCTTGTTCTTCCTTCTTCTTTCTGCTTTGTCTCCTTCTGGGTTTCTAAACGTCAGGCTTACTACAACATATGTATGTACTTTGTCTTGCATCTTGCATCTAGAATCTGGAATCTAGACTGGCGCGAGTAAAAGACAAAAGACAAAAACAAAAACGTATCTTGTTTTTTCTTCTTCTATTAGCTATTTAACTTCCCCTCCCTCTCTTTTCATTAATATATAATATAATATTTCCTTTTATAATTATTATTATTTCTATACAAGTTTTTAAAACAAATGATACATCATGTCTCACGTCCTCCGTCCAAACGCCAAACTGACTTGCATATTATATTATACATTATACAACATACTTATAACAAAGAGAGTATTATAGATAGAAAAGTATGGGGCGACTTAATGCGTGAAAAAAAAGTTTTGAAGCAGATGGTATCTTTTTGTCTTTGTTGTCGTCCCCCGTCGCCCGTCGCCCGTCGTCTCTCTTTGACAATCGATCAAAACCGGACAACAAATGTCCATTTAGCATTTAGCATATTATTCATTAGCATTATTTAATTTATAAAGGTTCTGATTATTCACAACATGTGAATAAAAACGAAGAGGAATCGTAATAATTTTAAGTAACAAGAATACGAATAAGAGGTTTGGATTTTGGATTTTGGATTATGATATCCAAACTTGAAATTTGAAATTGTTCAGGTGTAAAAAGATGGAGATGGTGGTGAGTAGTTAATTTACTTGTTAAAAAAGAGCTCAATCTACTATCTGCAAATAACAAACAGTAAAGAGCAAATAATTTAAAGTACATAGTTTTAGAGAAACAGGAAGTGGAGAGGAAGGAATAATGTACAAAGTTCATAAGCAGGAAAGTGAGATACTGATACTGATATTAATGCTGATACATTACACATTTACACACGGCATCCATCATCCATCATCCGTGCATAGTGCGTAAAGTGCGAAATTGCTCACACCATACTCTATCTTCTAGCTTCTAGCTTTTAGACTTGTATAATTATAATTGCAGGAAAATTGCCGATGAAATCAAACCAAACCAAAGGAAACCAGTACTAATATGTAAATCCGCACGTCTCCTCCTCCTCAGTCTCCCTCTCGCGCTCTCTCTCCTTCCAACTGTATAGTACTTCATCTTCAATCTTCACCTTTTACCTTTTACTGTGCGTAGTGCGTAGAGCAAAAAGATTTCTATTAGCTCTTCACTCTCTATCGTAACAAGTTACAAGATGGTTGAAAGTAGATGATGATGAATGATGAATGATGAACGATGAACCTTGTTTATATTTTATTTTTTATTCTTTATTGCTCATTTACATGTACGTTTTTTGTTCATTGTTCATCATCTCCACTCCTTTTTACAACACGAGACATTCTCATTAAGGAAAAAATTCAATAATCAGAGAAATGTTGTGAATTGGGAATTGTGATGAAAGATGAAAGATAGAGGATAAAACATTGATAAACGATTCCTGATTCTTCTTCCATTTTCCAAGGGTCATCTTCATCTTCATCTTTTCATCTTTTGAACTTGACTTTGGCTTTGAATTTGAATTTAAACTAATACAAAAGTTTTAATTTTTATTACTTGTTGTATCTTTGATAAAGCTTTAAGAAGAAGAAAAACAATCAACTTGCATGTTCACAATTCTCAATCCTAAAGCCTCAATTTTCGATACAAACAAATATAAAGATATTATGCAGTTATCAGTTATCAGTCATCATTCCGTTTTACAGTAGCTTTTCAGTAGCACATTCTGATTTATTTCACATGATTTTTATGACAACTTGTCCCAACTTTTTACTGTACAAAGATACTGTAAATTGTAAATGCACAACGGTACACATGAATCTAACATGTAAAATGTAAAATCTAAATATCCATCTACTTTTGCTACTGGATACTTGATACTTTATACAGCGAATAGCCAATTAACGAGACACTTATTGTCAAGTTAATAAATAAAAAAAAAGAGACTGAACAAACAAACAAGCAATAATAAATGAGTTGTAAAAACTCGCTTAGTAGTCCACTCCAAAGACTACTGAAGGATCAAGAATCAAGAATAAGTCATCATTGCACATCATCATCTCTCGCATCTTGAATCTTGAATGTACTTGATGTAGATTTACTTTTTACTCCTGCCCTGTGATTATTCATATGATGAGTGTGTATAGTTTATAGTTTATAGTGTTACAGTGTTTAGATCGATGGATTGATACGTACAAAAGTTCCACAGTGCACACTGTACAAGTTTATAAGCATACTCATGAAGATTTGTAAAGTGAGTAAGTGTATTTTTATTCAAAGGCCTGAGGTGACGACCTACTGTCTGTATTATGTATTCTGTATTCTTTATTCGGTGTCTTTAGATACATACAAATGTGGTCGGTTTTTGAACTGAGATTGTAGATTGAAAGGGAGAGCTTGTAGCTTGTAAAAATGAGAGGCTGTTTGCTCCTGCTACTGAACACTGAACTGAAAAACAAGGGCTGCTCTACGGCTATAGGGCTACCGGTCCTTTGCATCGAAGACCGAGGATTGAGGATCGAGGATCGAGATTTAGGTTTAGATTTTCATCTTTTAGCTCGCTCAGTCTTTTCGGTTGCAATTGTTCTCTGCCTCTCTGTCTTTGTGTATGTATTCCACAAGTATCAAGTATTAAGTATGCTGTGACTTATAAGGAGAGAGGAGGAGAAGGGACAAGATAATAAAATTTATACTTTGATTGGTTGCTAAAAGCATTTTGTAATTTTACAGAAAGACTACAACTAAAACTTGTAATTGGTCCCTCGGAATTAATTCTTGTGGTAGTTACACACTACACACTACACACACAAGCTTACGTATTCTTACGTACATATCTACAAAGATTTATTAAAGTCACGACAAAGAGAACGACGAGGAGGACGAGGACGACAAAGAGAAAGAGAAATAGAGAGGAAAATGCTTCTGAATACAATACCAAATACCAAACACAATTCACTATGTACAATCTAAAATGTACAGTCAAAGCCTTGAAAATCGTCAGACTCACTCGCCCCAAACTTTATATTTAGTCTAGAATCTAGAACCTAAATGACAATTAGTCCATTGTTATTTGGTTTTGGTTTTGGTTAGCCTCATCATTAGTCATTAGTCATTACATTACAAAGTACATGATACATAATACAGTAGCAAAACCTTTTCATTTCACAAGTTGTGAACTAAAACTACTCCACACTCCACACCTTAAAAATCTCAACCGGGACAAAAGAGAATTCCAACTCGCTTTTATATTGTTCTTGTTAGTTTGAGAAGGTAGCGCAGCTTCCACACTATTTAATAGCTGTTCTGTTATAGCTGTTGGCTATAGAATTAAAATTTTCAAGCATGTCAGTATTTTTTTAGCTTATAAATATTACGGGCAAAAGACCAAGTTAGCTGAAAAAAGCGGGAGTTGTCTAAATTTGAAATTTTGGGAAATATTATACTTTAGACTTTTAAAGCTTTGCTACCCTTAAAAATCCCAGGATTGGAATAGACACGCAAATTATACTCTCACATACTTGAAATATGAAATACCAAAGAGATCAGTTACGCTCCGTCATTTCAGTTTTGAGTTTTCAGTTCTCAGTTCATTTTAATATTGTTCATTTGTGATTAATGAATATCTACCGTGTCGATTCTTGATGGTGCAATTATTATTGTTGCTTTTTCCTACGCTCCAATCTCAATCCATTCATTAATTAATTAGATGAATAAATGTGGTATTAATATCTTACTTTAGCACATTATAATTTACTTTATAGTACAGTTGGAAATTCTGAAAATAGCTAATAGCTAGATCCAAAAAAAAGATCTCACTTTCTCATTGTTTGAGTGACACATTATATTATTTTATGCTAAACAATAGACTTAATAAAAAATAATACGTATAAATAATAGATAGGTGTTTATGTGATACACGATACATGATACATGATAAATGAAATATCGAAGCAATGTTAAATGTTAAATGAAAAATGAAAGGTACTTGGGTTACAACATTAAAGTTCCAAATTTCCAAATTGGTTTTTAATTTCCTACAACAATGTATAAAAATAATAAGTCCATCCTAAATCCAAATTGTAATAACAATGGCATGTCCTCATCATCTTCTTCTTCTTCTTTAGGATTTCTTGTTCCTTGTCTAAAGTCTAAAGTCTAAATTCATTGTTTGATTGTGATAAAAAGTTGTCTAAAGTACTTTGAGAATTTTATGCATTTACAATTTACAGTAATTTATGATTTACAAATGACAAATGACTCTTCATTTATTGTCACCATGATATTATTATTATCTGTCTAATATCATAGTTTTAGCACTCGAATAGGTGATGATGATTTTTATCGAAAATCTTTTTCCGATTCCGACATCAAATCTAAGCATCATTGAAATTTGTAATATCAAGTTTCAAGTCTCAGGTCTCAAGACAAGATTGAAATTTGTGGATTGTAGATTGTGGATGCGTGTGTATTAGCTAAACGTAATAATGATAATAGCTCCACTTTTATCCACACATTTTTCCTTGGTCCATTTACTACTAACTACCAACAAACTATGTTGTGACTACTGTACTGTCCTGTATTTTTTCCCCTCTCCACGATTTTTTAAAATAATTCTCCGTGTTACACGGTTGACGCTTGACGCTTGACTACTGACTATGTGTAAAGTGTAAAATGTGTAATGTGTAAAAGAATTTATGAGAGAGAGAGGGAGAGAAAGATGGTGTGTGTAATGTGTGATATGAAATGATACCATTTACCTTTTTTTTATATTACATTGTAAATTGTAAATTATCACAATGCCCATAACACATAACCATATTGTACACTGTGCATTGTGCATGTAGTCGGCATGGTCAGAATTTTTTAATCTTTTATAGCTATAAATGTAGTGAGAAACGTGTTACTTGTACAATGCACAGTGTACAGTGTAAATTGGGGAGTTTTATAGATAGAAAGATAGATAGACGTAATATAATAATATGACATGACCATTCCATTGTTTATGCTGATAGAGTATAATCGTCTATGCTTATACAGTAGAAAATCATATAATATCCTTCTACATTCTACTTGTATCATGTTGTCTGATGTCTATGAAAAAGGTTCAATTCAGTGGAGGAGGAGGAGAGTATACATTATACATTATACATATTATGTATTATGTATTTTATTATGTACAAGAGTGTAGAGTGGAGAGTGGAGAGTCCACGCGTAAAATTGTAAATTCGTTTTAAATTTGGTAGATTTGGTTTAACACAAAATCGTCATAATTGCCTCACACACACAAACACACTCTCCAACAACAACAATAATAACAACAATACACATTGTACAAAATACAAAGGCACAATACATACAAGAACAATATGGAATATGGAGGATGGAGAATGGAGAGCTCACTACATTTACGTAGATAGAACAGAACAGAATAGATGTGTATGTATCTATTTTTTATTGTAGGTATCTTTTATTTTTTCCTTTCCTCTTTTCTATATTATATATTATATCTGTGCTCAAAAACTGTATTTATGTAGAATTTAGACACAGATGTGTGATACTTAATACTTGTAATACTCCTCCCGTTTACCTGTACATTTACATTTAGAATTAAACTATGAGTTAATAGAGTCTCAAAGCTCAAAGTGTGTGTATTATGCAGTTAATTCAGAGCTCAGATTCAGATTCAGATTCAGTTTCGTGTTTCCAATTGGAATTTTATACGTGTAAAAAGTCCTTCATTGTTTATGTTTATACGTAATATGAAGAGTCTACATTCTACATTCTAGACTCTAGACTTTAGACAAGCATTTTATATTTTATACCTACGAATAAATTTATAAATTTACCCCTGTCTTTTTTTTCATCATCATTATTACATTATGACCATTATCTTTTGACTACTACTACTTCTACCACCACTACTTGACTTGATACTTTTTTCTTTATTGTACCCACACACACTCAGACACACAAGTCCTAAATGATGAATTCTTTTCTACATAAGAAGAAAAGACAGGTAGAAGAAGAATCCATAAGGTATGAGGTATTATGAGAGTTCTCTCTCTCCTCTCTCTCTCTCTTTTGCTCCTATTAACTATTAACTCTTCGTCTTTTATCAAATGATTGTCATGTTTTTTGCTTATTAGACTCTCCGCCAGTTGAATTACACGTAAACAACCATGAAATTAAGAGAGTGAAAGAAGAAAAATCAAAAACAAGGGGAGAGAAAGAAAGACACCTCGGATGGATATTGTCCACATTTTTATAAAATACCCATAACCCATAATACACAATACAAAATGTACTCATGCTACATAAATAATAAACAGTACAATCTTTAATCTTTATACTTTAGTATGGTACAATGGTACATGGATAAACCAAAGGAAGAAGGAAGAAGAAAGAAGAGGTAGCCAGAAAAAATTAAAAAGCTGGAAAATATATATATAAAGTATAAAGGCCTCCGTGTATTGAAAATTGGAAGATGGAGAAAAAGTCCATGTCAAGTTCAGACAGAAGAAGAACAAGTAGAAGAAGAAGTGGAAGCACAAGAAATTTACTAAAGTAAAGCAATCAGTCAGTCCGCTTTACTTTCCACTCTCTCTCTCTCTCTTTCTCTAGTGTTTAGAGTTTAGAGCTTGAAGTAATAAAATTATTGCTGATAAAGAGTTAACAACAACAAGAGCAACAATATGAGTAAAAGTGACAATACGTATTATGTATTATGTGTGGATTATAGATGATTTTGACTACATACATAGATATTGTATATTGTATATGAAGGTGTATGAGAAGAGTAGAATATTGTACTTGGAGTAGCAATTGCCCTTTGACACGGACATTCATTCATTTAAGCACTAGGGGGCCATTACTTGTACTCGTACTTGTACTTGGACTTGAAAGATGTGAAGCGTGAGAAATCACAAATATATAAGACTCATCTTTTACTTGTACACTTTTCCACCTCTCCTTTTCAACTTTGTCCGTCTTCTTCCTACCTCAAGTAAAAAAGTTAAGTCAAACATCATATAATATAGAAAGAAACGATACACATTACGCATCATACTCTAAATTGTAAATTCTAAATTCTAAACGCACACATGTACACTGTACATTGTACATATCTCGAATGCATGCATTCAACAAATTATCCGGATGATACACATACAGACACTGCATTAATTTTCTTATTGTCTCAAACTCAACTCTTTTCAAATCATCCGCTTTCTGTACAGTTTCAATCCATACTGTAAACTGTAAAATCAGGAAAGATGAGTACAAAAAACGGACGAAATTCACAAGACACAAGACATGAAGGGAAAAAAAGAATACCCAAAAACACAACAGTCAACAGACAACAGCCAATAGACAGCACAACTCGATTCATTGTATACGCACTAAATTTTTACTAATTTGTTAATTTAATTCTTGAAGAGGAGTGATGACTGATTGTTTGTATTTTATATTAAATGTCTGTAAAAGGTGGGAATTTTATACTTCATACTCTTTTCATTTTCCGTTTTCCGTTCCATTTTTTAAGTATAAAAAATAAAATAGATCTTTTAAACTTTTTAACTCGTGATATCATCTGCCTTTGACTTCCTTATTGTTCATTTCACGCACAAGCGTGACAAAAATTGTTCAACTTTTCTAATAAGTATAATAAGTAATAAGTAATA
The DNA here is from genome assembly GCA_019776565.1 of Sminthurinus signatus. Classification (NCBI taxonomy): domain Eukaryota; kingdom Metazoa; phylum Arthropoda; class Collembola; order Symphypleona; family Katiannidae; genus Sminthurinus; species Sminthurinus signatus. The sequence continues at coordinate 46,258 of JABASP010000089.1, forward strand.
ATCATGGTAATAATAATAATAATTGTGATGAAGAAAAACGGTAGAAAAACAAGAAAAATACCGAGATCCGAGACATGCAGACATGCATTTATGTACGATTGGAGATTGAGAGAAAGAATTGGATAAATGAAGTCAACTGGTTAAAAAGTATATAGCAAAAGGCACAAGAATTTAAACAATAAAATGAATCATTGACAAGTAACAAGCTAAAGAGTTAAACAGCTATGCGAAATATGGATTACGGAATACCGGATACATCACGAAATATTTTGTATCAAAAGTATAAAAAAACTACTGAAAAAATATCTAAATTCTCTTTTGACTCTTGATATTTTTTGTCGGAATGAATAAGAATTCAGAATTCAGAATGGATGATGGTAGAAAAAAAAGTAACGTAAAGAAACGGGGAAATAATGGAATTATGAAACGTTCCGCTTCTTCACATTTTAGAGTTTAGAGAGTTGCAGCTTTGTAAAATTCCAAACTCCAAACACCAAACAGAGACTACTTTAATTTGATTTGTTCTTGTCTTTTTTTTTCATTCTGTTTGTAGGGAATGCAAAATGAATCAAAGGAATCTGAAATCTGAAATGATACAATAAAATGCCAATCTTTTTTCTTCTTTCTTTCTTTGAACGGGGAAATACGTTATAGGTTGGAGCTTGGAGCCGATGAATCAATAATCAATACTCTTTACAAAAAAAGTTTAATATTATTGTACCTTTTTAATAATCGTAATTGTTAACTGTAATATAATTGATAATTAGTCAAATGTTATTCCTTATTCCACGTCAAAGTCAGTGTCCCTTGAACACCGAATTCCGTCTTCTTTTGTCTCTTGTCTGTTGAAACTTTTATTTCTCATGAAGAGGGTAAGTATAATAAATAATGAAATGAAGTGCAGGATTTTGTAATGTATAATGTAGCTAATAATCTAATAATGCAAGATAATATGAAATGATTTGATCCTCCTTCTTGTTGTCTCTATGTTTTTATTGTTGCTGTTGTTCTTGATTCTTCATTCTTGATTCTTCATGTTTTTGTTCTCTTTCTCTCGTTCACATTTCACATTGCTCTATTATTTTTTCCAATGTGCCTTATGGCAGTTTCCCAATGTAGTCTAGTGTAATGCTGATCAATACAAAAAACAGAGTACAAAGTACAGAGACGGTACGGGACGACGGACTTTTTGTGATTCCTCTCTCCATGGCCAATGGCTCTCATTTCTACCTGGTGAGCTCAACTAAAGGATCAACAATTGACTCGACACATCAGGAGGCTTCTTCCATTAGACATTCACACCACCACCACCATCAACATCAACAGCAATATGAAGATTCTACCGCCTTGTACACACACACTGGTTCTCTTACTGGTTACTGGTACCGGTACTATACATTCTACACTCTACATACAATCAACAATGCACTTTTAAAACACATAGACGAGCAAAACTCATACCACACAACACCACACGACAACTTGTTTGGAGTTTGGACTTTGGAAAATATTATGTATTATGTATAATACTATTCTCATGCATTTATAAGATCATGTGTCTAAGAAAAGGAAAAAAAAACAATAAATAATGGATCTATCTATCGGTGTGTTTCATTTTCCCTGTGATTGAGAATTGGAATGAAATCGACAGGTTAGAAACTAAAAACGTCTTTTCAAAAGATTTCTCATTTCACGTAAATATAGTCAAATATCCCCGTTCCGTGTTTTACACAGCAATACCACCCATTTCCATACTATTAGAAACGAAGACAAGAGAAGAGAAACGGAGAAACTGGACTGAACTGGAGTATAAAGAGAGAAAAGGGCAGGCGGAATTAAACAATAAGATTCAAAATACAAAATACAATACAAAACAATAATTGAATCAACTTTAGTACTTAAAAAGAGATTTGAAGAAAAAGGAGACTTTGTTTTGACTTTTGACGTTCATTTCTTTCTCTTTCATAATCCATTTTCACAGAGAGAGAAGGAGAGAGAAAGAGATTAGTTAATAATTGTCTTCTTTCACAGAAATACAAAATACAAAATGATGGAGGGCGGGTGGTTCTTTTTCTCCTTCTTCTTCTTCTTCTTCTTCTTCTTTCTCTCGGAGTTTAATACTTGTGGACTGTACTCTATGTTCTACACATTACACATGTAAAAAACTTTCGGTTTGGAGTTTGGCCTTTTGAGTTTTGAACAATTACTTTGTTTCCTATCAAACAGCGCGGTAAATCGTTTTGTATAAGAGGACCTCACTTGACTCTTCAATCCAATCCAATCCAATGCTATCCAATATGTTCGGTGTTGTATTATATTTCTTTTCTTTATCCTCACTGATTATTTTTGTAATATTAAGTACTTTCATTATAATTCACACATGCTATATAGCTTCTAGCTTTTTTATTTGAAGCTTTTTGGTAGCATGTACAATTTACAATGTACTTTGTACATAGTACATAGTGCGGTATATTATAGAAGTAGCCGAGGTAGTAGGTAGCCAAAGAAATTACTCGGTGTATCCATCACAATACTTTTTTTGTGAAAAAAAACAACAACAAGAAGAACGGAACCGAATTTAGACAAGGCGGAGAATCCTATTCACTTGATGCTTTTACAATATTATGAGCTGTACAGAAAACGGAAAAGGGTCATCAAAATATCTGTACAAGGAATAAGGAATATTAGAATAGAAAAAAATTAGAATGTTAACCTTAATTATTCTCACATCATACAGATAGAAGATAGATATTTCCCCCACTGTACACTGTACATACGAGCCCAATTTATAATAATAAAAAAACAAGTAAGTATATTATAGACTATAATTTATAGTATATTATATGTATTATCTGTGTATGTGTTGTCTATTAACTATTCAATGCTACAAAGAATAACTTGGTGTTAATAGTTAATAGAGATTCGTTAATAGAGAAAAGAGATGGGGTTCATTTTTTTCCTAATGGACCCAACATCTAAAATATCCTACTTACACACATGGAATCAAATGAAATAATACTAGTATAAAGTGTAAAGTGTAAACGTCCCCATTATGTTTTGTATATTCTATAGTCTATAGTAGAATTAGGAATTGGATGCAATACAGACTACAGACTACACATTATACATATTACACATATGGATACATGAGTAGCGGCAAAACACAGTAGGGCCAACCGAGTGCGAGTGTACACTTCGGTTTCCTTTGCTTCACACGAACTTTTTGATCTTATTACTTTTTTTTCAAGCCTCCACTCCAATTTGCCTATACCATCTACCATCAACATTACCATTTACATGCAATGTACATACCATATTGTGCTGTACAATGTAGAATGTACAATCCCAATACACAAAATGATGTGTGATGAATACATAGAGCACAAATTCAAGTATACATAATACATACAGTTGAACTATATTATGTTATCGTTAGGAAGGATTATGGGAACGAAAGAGAGGTAATTTTTTGTCCTCTTCTCTCCTCCTTCTTCGAGCACATTCAAACGGGGGTACAGCAGCCCACTTTAATGTATTTAAGTCATCCATCAAAATGATCACACACTTTATACCAACACACACTTACACTTACACTCACACTCACACCAAATACCAAATACCAAAAACATCACGTCAACAACAGCAACAACAAGGGAAACGGCAGTCTCTCTCTCTTTCTCTACTCTCTACCGAAATCAAATCAAAAGGGTAAACAGCCAAACTTACATAGTAGTAAATAAATAATAGTGGACCATTAATGGTAAATGGTAAATGTATTCGATATACAATGTACCGTGTACATTGTACATATATATGAAATTTTCTATGCACTTTGATTGCCATGAATTTCCTATTTGTAGATTCTACATTCTACACATATGTATATATATACATACAGAGATTTATTCTGTACTTACACTTTGATAATGAACCCTTTTCTCTCTATTCCACAGGAAAAAGGAAACCTACGATATGTTCTGTGTTCCATGTTACACAACAACAACACACAGAAGCCGCACTAAAAAACAACACACAAAGTCATTAGGATCCAAACTTGCCACAATATGTTCATTATTATTATTATATCAAGTATCGAGTCCACGTGAATACAGTGTGCAGTGTGCAGTATATATGTAATATGGAACACTTGTATGTGCTTTGTGCTTTATTAAGTGCATTAAATAAACACTTAATGAGCATTCAAACAAAAATAAAAAAATAAAAAACTAAACGAAAGGAAAGGTAAACTTTCATCTGTAAAAAAGCTCAAAAGTTATTATTTAAAAAAAATTATCTCCTAGATGAGATAAACTGTTTCTTGTTTAAATTTGCTCTTCTTTTTCTTCTTTTAAAGCTTAATTTAGCTTCTTCATCCATCATTCTAAATCATTTTATTATTTATAGTCCAAGATCCAAGATTTTGTCGGTTCAAGTAAATGAATCAAAGTTTACATTTTACATTTGTACAGTGGTCAGTGGTCAGTGATTAGTAACTTTTGTATTACGTAGTGCTTTTTCCACGGCCTAATGTCTAACGTCTAATTCATTTCAAGCATAAAACTTTTCCTATGTTATAGTGGATTTAGGAAGAATGTAGAATTTATCATGTATAGATGATTCATTTTGGATTTGGTAATGTGTAAATGCTAATCGAATTATAATAAGTTTATTATATATAGTGTTTTATGCAATGGAATATAAATTAATTCTTTGTATAATATTATATATTCAATTGTTTGAAAAGTTGCCTCATTCCATGACGTTAGCAACTTGTAATTAATTAATGAGCAGTACAGTACAACAGGATTAATCTTTTAAATATCGGTGGAACTTTTTCGATTTTTCTCCTTTATTTCACAAGTTAATAGCGCACTACATATTATTAGCATAATAATATATGTATATTTTTATATATATATATCATGAAAGTATCTTGTTAAATATATAATATATATTTTATATATTATAATATATTCGCTCACACACAATGTTCATACTTTATACGATTCATGTACACATACATTCATATTCATTTGGTTTGGTAATTCATATCATAATATAATAGATACATTATACATTATAATGTAAAACACATGTATAAATGTATTTAGATGAATCCTGTAAAAATTTATGTATATATATATGTAGTCATCAAAATAATAATAATACAACAAAACTTTTGGTACACACAATAGGAGTTTAATGGCACGAAATATTTCAAAGAGACAAAACAAAATTTAATGCTTAGGAAATCTTTAATCTTTTTATCCTTTATCCTTTATGTAACAAATGTATCTATTTATTTATTTATCCATCTATTTTCTCACTCACTACTTAATATATTTTCTCAGCTATTTTTTTCAGCGTAAATATAAATTCTACATGCATACATGAGATTTTTTCGAAAAAAAGGATAGAAAGAACTGTATCCTGGTATTAAAATTATTATTACAATTATAGATACAATGATTGCGCAACAACAGTAATATTTTACCGACTATTGTTCTATGTTCTATTTTCTATACTATATGTAATATGTAACATGATTTTTCTACATTAAATATGCCATGTATATTTTATCTTTCCTTTAATATAATGTAATAAAATGGCAAATAACCAATGGTACCTTAATTAGCATATCTGTGTGTGTGTGTAATTTATAATTTAGCTGTAAATAATACAATACAAGGACAAGAATTACGAATAAAGGTGCCAGAAAGTTGTGACTGAAAAGACTACTGTCTTTTGTGTATATTGGTTGTCATCATAATATATAGTACAGTACTCATTTTTATAGCATATATATCTAGAATAGATGGTACATTGGTACATAGTATTTTATAGTCTAGTAATGAGATATTTACCACTGGGTTTTTGTAAATATCTAAAAACTCAATTAAAATGTAATCATAATTCATTTCATTATGAATTACATATATATATTATTATGTGTGATAATTTAAAATACATTGTTCTCCCATTTCTTAGTAACATGAATATTAATAATTAATAATAAATTAATTAATAATCATACAGGTAAATATATTCACAGCGTAAATTTGAATGGAATGCATACATAATATAATATACGCACTACGCACATAAGTACTAGTTTTTTCCCTTTCACTACTAAAAATGTTTACATGTATTTAGTTTTCGATCTATACCTCTCAACTTTTCTTTGAATATTGCTAAATACAGCTATTTTCTATTTTCATATAGCGTAATAATAATATTATGTATGTATCATGTACTTTAGGCTATGGGCATCTTTAATCTTTAAATAAGTCGGGAAACGAGTCGTTGAGATTTGAGAATCTTTTTTGAACATGTATGAACAATAATAATAATAATACAATCAAGACTTGTACTTAATTCGATTGATTAGATATTAGATATACAATACAATACGATAAAAATAATAATCATTATTAAGGAAATATTTGCTAAATATCCATATTTCGTTTTCCAACATCTCAATCCTCTAAAATCCTTAGATAGAAATAAAAATCATGATGGGAAATGGCTCAAACTTTGTATTTTGTATTGTTTCGATTTTTTTTTTTTGGTTTTTATATTTAGTATTTAGTACATATTTCTTACAGCTACATCATTGTATGTTGTAATAATAGGGATTGTATATTGTGTATTTCGTATTTGTATCATGTTCTCTATTTCACCATAAAAATGTGTAAAGTCGTCTCTCTTCACCCCAAATGATAAACTAAAAACTGAAGAGACTTTACACATAAATATGTAATCAATTCTGGATTACATTATGATGTCAAGTACTTTTCCTCCTGATTCATCGATTACTCTTAAAAAAAAGGTAGCTTTCTCCAATCTTTCCTATAATATGTGTACCTGTTACTTGTTCCTATAACTAGCTGAGTGGCTAATGGCTAATGATAATATTGAATCATATCTATTGTGTAAGCAGTGATTAAACATAATACATAATTTCCGTCTTATGTATCCTATAATAATGTGGTAGACTATAGTAAATACTTATGTACATAATAATATGTATATGTATGCACACTCTACAGCTATAAATATATTTGTAGAGTCCTATTATTCTCCTCACTAACTACTAAATAGATTAGATGAATGAGAATATTATATTATTTTTTATAATACAATAATCATAATAATATTAATATTAATAATAATAGCATGTACACTATGCAATATTATTATGGTTCCTATTTTCTTTGTATTATGTACGTTAGGTGTAATAATATATGTTATATGGTATATATAAATTATAATGTATAAGAATGCTATATATATGATACATTATACATATTATTATTCCTCGTCTTAAATATGAATTATTTGGTAGTTTATGATTCAAATATTTATATATACAGATGTGTATATATGCATATATCAGTATGTAACGTAACTCTTATGTGATGTACAATGTACAATAATGTAATAATAAGAATTGTATGTATATAATAATAATTAATAATATAATAGCAATAACGTACAGTTATTAAGGATGATGAGATTTATAAAGTAGTTTAGAAGGATCAAGGGTTGTCATCCGGCTCATCATTATTATTTGGTGAATGACTGTTTGTAGGACTGGCGCTGTTGGTAGGATGATCTCGAGCTCCATGGTAAAACGCTGACAGAGATTGCAAAGAGGAGGATGCGGGTAGTTGCATGGGTTGTTGGTGTTGCTGGTGTTGTTGTTGAGCTTGAGCTTGAGCCATTGCGGCTGCTAATGCGACTTGAGGAGGAAACCCTGGATACATCCTGTAAAAAGAAGATGAGCAAACATTCCAGGTTTTAGAAATCTTTGGTCTAAATGAAGAATGAAATCACTTTTTTTACAACGATAAAAATTGACAACAATTGTTGCACAATTTGATGCAGCTTGATTACAATTTTAGATAAACTTAGTTTGTCCTAAACATAAAATTTGTCAATATAATATAATAGTAAAAATTAAAATGACTAACCAGGGTTGTTCGCCATACCTGTACGGCATTGGTTTTTGAATACTTGCCCAAGGAGCAAATGGTGGTGGAGTAGGACCAGTGGAATAAATTCTCTGCAGAGCTGCATAATTCCCTGCTTCAGCTAAAAGTTCCAAACCAACAGCAGTCTGTCTCTTCCATTTTGTTCTGTTTTTTCAAATAAATAATAAAAAAGAATCCAATCCATTTTAATATTTCTCTTTTAACTTTGGATTCTGTGACTGAACAGAAGTCGGTTCAGTTACAGGGAAATGTAACTGATGTTACACAGAGTCAAATCAAAGACGCACTATGTAGAAGCAAACAATAACAATAAACCGATGCGATCAACTTATCTTTGATCATACCTATTTAAGGTTTGATGGTATATTTACTATAATAATAATAATAATATACATGCTGTACAAACTTTCAATTACAAAATCTATCTTACGGTAGAAAAATCAAAAGATTCCCATCTGCAGCGACAATCGTAGGTCTACATTTTATATTATATTTATAAATATTTACGCCTGTTTACTATTTACTATCCGTACACAATCTTACTTTATGCTGTATGTTTTGAATTTCTATCAAATTGTAAATAAAGAATCTTATTTTATTCTCAAATTTCTGTTTCTGTTAGTGCTCAAATTTCTCAAAACCACAAGGAAAAATTAATGAATTGTAAGTTACAAAACCAAGACGTCAGCCTTTCAAAGCATGCTGTTATTTTATCTCATGTTCCCTGCATACCATATACATAAAATACATAACACATAACACATAGAAAGTAGAGAGAGATACGTGTGACATCAGACATCCGCCATCAGCCAATAACTAGTACAACATACTTTGTTAAGTACACGTAAACTTTACACTTTACACTTTTCCAAAATACGATTTTAATGTTTTAAATTAAGCAACAAGTTCATGACAATAAATTTATCTCCTTGTGATTACTATTGCACATACAGAGAGTGTCAATAATAATATGTATTCTGATGGATCATGAAAACTGTGTAATATGTGGTAAACTGAATAACTAATACAAATATTATTATTACACTACATAAAATATTTTCCTGCACACTTATTATTATTGTCTCACAAGTAATTTATACTAGAGCAAGGAGGTCGTGAAACTAATACATAAATGCCGCAAAGGAAAATTTTTTCCGAGCAATAAATATCTTTCCTTTTTCACGTTCAGATTTCTACAGACTACAGAGTAAAGAGTAAATTATTGAAAGTACACATTATACATGTGAATAATATTGTTGTTATTATTATTATCATTACTATTATGATAAAAAAATACAATATATTAAAAAAAATTGAGACATTATTATCGCCATAATAAAAGAGAGTCCATTACGTGCCGCATAAAGTTACCATGCATGTAAGTATAATGTACAATGTACAATGCTCATTATACACCATATTTAATAAATTCACCACACTAAAGGTGCAAGAGCATTCACACAATGTAACTGACAGATTACCAGAGAAATCATACATATCTGTAATGTTAAAAAAATGTAACGGGAAATATGAAATATATAAATCTAATATCTAATACAATACTTATTATGAAATACACGCATGAACATTTTCCGTGGTTGACTTTTATATTATTATTATTATTATGGTTATTTACCTCTTCTGCATATTACATATCTGTATATATATATATTAAGTTTTATGTTGTTGCTACCAAATTCACCGGTACTGACTTTTGACTACTGACTTTAATGGCGCATAATAATCAACTTGATAAGAGGACGAAATAAATGAAAGTCACAATATTATCCTATCATACATATATGAGCCTCTTTGATACATGTTACTTTTTACACTTATGAAATTAAATATAGTCATTTAAGACTCTAGAATTACTCGATATTACTTGAAAGTATACAGTACAGATGACCATTAAAGAGAATAGTCCTAACACTCTAGGTTCTAGATTCTAAATTAAACTGTTACTGAATCAAGAATCAAGAGTCAAGAGTGCTGTTAGGTATTATGTACATTACACATTGTACATGTATTTATCGGACAGGCTTAAGTAAAAGTAAGCGACAAAAGTTGTAAGAAAATGGGGAAAAATCTGGATTAATTGCTCCAAATTGCTCAATATACAATATACACAATCCACTAAAAAACTTTGTGCTCTGTGCCCTGTTTATACATATACATAAAACATGGACTTGGAAAAAGTGAAATGTTACGTGTACACGGTACATTGTAGAATGTACAGGTAGCAAAAGAGAGAGAGAGAGAGAGAGAGCTATTAAGAAGTTTGAAAACTGATGGCAAACAGTTTAGTTTTACGATAATCATATTTTCCGTGATGGTGATTATCAAAAGAGTCAGCCGCCTCATAATTATCTCACATTTTAATGCACAATATACAAGTACAATATTAGGTAGAAAAATATGTCCTGTCCACTATGTATCTCTATACTCTTTACTCTTTATACTTTGTACATAGTCGATACATGTTCATAGTTCATAGTCCTTCAAAGAAAAAAGCATGTGCATTTATACATACATAGTATGCCAAACGGCCGAGGTAGATCTTGTTTTTTATTCCTAATATCACAATCATTTCATTCTATACATGTACAATACAATACAATGTACAATATAATCAATAGAGCAACCAGCCTCCCAAACAGTCAAAACTTATTAAGCTATTACAAACATGCAAAATGTCTACCTTTTCGCTACATACAACATACACCTTGATTTCATACCTGATAATGTGTAATGTGTTACAGATATGATATTATAAAACTGGTTGAATGGAAGCGGTTTTATATGTATAGATATATGTGTTAAATTTCAAAAGACTTCTAAATTCTAAATGCTAAAATAATACATGTAAACTATATTATAAAAAAAAACTGGATTAACTTTTGAATTCTTGTACACTCGCACTGTATTATATATTGTATATTATATGTAAAAAACTAATAGCTCAATAGTTAAAAAAATACATGTATACTTTAGAATAAAAATGACTGGAAGCCATGGGACAATTTCCTTTTGCTTACACTTTATACTTTATCCTGTATACTGTATACTGAACATATATTACAGAATATAAGCTATCGTTTTGTAATAATAGCCATAATAAAAATGATTACCATGTATTATGATGACCATTCGTGTTCAGTACACTCGGTAATATTATGGTGTTTGGGAGCATTTATGAAAAAGGTTTAGAGTTTAGAGTTTAGATGTTTACTCCCTGTCTTGATCTAATAGCTGCCATTTCTCTTGACACTTTTAAAAATTTGGACAAACTCTCTCGCCACGTCCACTTTGTATTTTTTCCCCTTTTTCATGTATGTGTGTAATGTGTAACCGTATATAACACTACTTTACGACGCATTTGACGGCTCGAGCTCCAATCTACTTTGTAATGGGTTCATTAAGCAAACAATTACTTGTGAACATGCGATATGCTTTGTTCCTCTACACTTTACAATTTTTCCTCCGAGTGCCACTCACTCACATCTCACATCACAAAATAACAAATATCCAGTGGGCTATAACATCATTTCATTCTAATCACCATACACAATATACATATATGAATATTTAACCATTGTGCATTGTGTACTACCTGATGCATGTTTTTTCTAGGTGTTTCAAAACTTTTCTCTTAACTCTAAATCCTCTTGAGTCTTAAGTTCTAAGTCTTGACTATAATTTTAACACAAGAATAAAACAAAGACTCAAAAATAAACCATTTGAACATTATTCCAATTAGTACAGATTTTTGGATAAAATGTAAATATTTCCTTGAAATTATGAAATCCACTCAAGTTTTAAAATCAACTTGAAATCACAATAATAATAATATTTATTATTAGTATTCCTACAAAAATTTCAACATTCAAAACCCTATAAGCACATATGGTATTAAAAACTTTATTCAATTTCCGTACAAAAGAAACACACATAAAAGAATTGCCAAAGTCCTGATCACGATTTTTCATTTTTCGTTTTCCATTTTTCTCTAGAAAAAAGGATTTAATTGCTATTTAGAGAAATGACAATGACCGATGATGTGACCACTTCTATGTGTGATAATGAGCTATGAACTTTTACAAATTATGGAAAAAGTAAGATTACATGCATGTGTCATGACAATAATGATGATCATCCTCATCATCCTCATCGTCAACGTCTTTATGAGCCTCTCCTCATCTCAACTCGTAAGTCGTAACTCGTAATGAACTAAACCTAACCGCTAATTATTAATGAAAACATCATGTTTGAAAAGGGAAAATGTGAGATAAAGACTTCATATTGCTTCAACATTTACGTTGTGCACACTTTTCTTTTTCTCCTTCACCATCCCTATCCCCATCTACTTACTACTTACTACTTGTACTTGTATTTGACCGCGAGTCCTCCTCGTCATTGTCATAATCATTAGATGATGAATACATAGTATATTACATATTATGTATAATAATAATAATATAATATTCATTAACGCATAATAACACCTCATTTTGAAAAAAAATCTACGTACATTCTTTCCCTACACGAATATTACATATTATAAAGTCTACACACGTTTTATACCAGTGGTTTCTTCTCTCTCATCTCTCGTCGTACAAGTTTTAAGAATATTACATATTACAAAACAATTATTGACTTGTATCTTCCATCTTTAAGACACGGAACTCTTTTCTATTGGCGTGTAACTAATTAAATTTCTATTACTACCAGTAAAAATAATAAATTAATATTCATGCCAATACTAATTTATGTACGGTGGATACATAGAGAGAGTCACAGCAAACGTGAGGTCGAATATCAATAATTCGCATCTTTAACTTTAAACTATAGATGTATGGCAATCGCAATGGCAATGGCAATGCATGTCAACAGGCCTAACTAACCAACATCAGTGAGATTACTAGTTTACCATTATTAGGAAATTGTAATTGAAATTAGCATGGAAAAATATCAGACTGTACACTTTACTGCCTCGTTTAAAACTCATCTTAATATCAGTTAAATTTTAAATACAAAATACGGTGGAATCCGGAATTATGCCCTACATGCATACATAACTTACATAATCATATTGAAATTTAGTTAACTAAAGTTACTATTTAACTAAGTAACTTACAAACTAACTACAATATAATATCTACTTAGTTTTAAAAGACTTGAATGTTTAAAAAATAATAATAATCTTACCTTCTATTTTGGTACCTAATGATGAAACGGCCATCGGAAAGAAAGAACATGAAAGGAAATGGGAAATGCAAAACAATTCATTAATCAGTGAAGGCATACCTTTCTTGTTTAAAAGTAAAGAACCAAAGTCAAAGTATTTAGATGGTAAATAGTTTGAACAGGAAAAACGAATGTAAATCAGTTTTACAGTTGGTTGAGAGTTGAGAGAAACTTACCAAGTTTTAACCTGAAAATACAAAGGAATAAACGCAAAATTAGTTTTCATTGTTCACTATTCTCTACTGCAAAAATTCCTTGGAATTAGAATTATTATTACATCATACATAATGCATAATATTAATGAGAAATGAGAAAGTATTCTCTATTTTCCAACGTTTATAAAAGTATAATATGCATTTTGTACTTTGTAGGTTTTAGTTGTAAAACAAATATACATAATACATAATATACAAGTACAACTTATGTATACTATTTATTTATTTATTTATCTAACGTAACTAATGGAATTTTAAACATTTACCTGGGTGTCAGTTAGATTCAGTTTTGATGCCAGTTCCATCCTACAAGAGAACAAAATAAAATCATTTCATTATTATTACAGTCATAACCAGTACAAATAACAAAATATCAATACCAATACATCTATAAACTATAAATGTCATATTTATGCACCATGCATACATTTTCATATTTTAGAGTGTAATGCTCTTTTCTCTGACATTTGACATGATTTAAAAGAATTTCACATTCTTCCTTCTATCCTGCAATATCATATTTAGTAAGCCTAATTATTATTATTATATGCTCTGTTAATCTAAAAAGAATTAAAACAAAGTTAAAGTCCGAAGATCATATTATTGTATTGCATTGTGAACATGTAATCAGTAATCAGTGGCGTTGGAGAAACAGAAGAAGAAGAAGAAGAAAAATCAGGAATCTAGATGCACCGCCCCTTCAAAAAGCAATTAGCATGAGCAATTAACTATATTACCTTAATGTATACCTGGTCACATTACATTATCCAAGTTTTGTCCGTTCTACTAATAGTAATAATTGTAAAGTCAAAAGTTAATTCCCTATTCTCTATTTTCTATACATACTTCATACTTACATATCTCATATACTGAATCCTGAATACCCTACACAAAGAAACATGCATATTAAATATTACGGATTACGGATAACAGAATGTTAGTGCTAATAGTCTCTCTAAATTGCACAACTATCCAATACCTATACAAATTATGTACTTGACTTGGGCTGGCGTGCCCAGTTAGTGTCCACATGGAATTTTAACTTGATTATATCTTCTTTTTCTCATCAAATCTCACATGAGATACACACTTAATTTATTGTATGTATCTATCTACAAAATACAATACAACATACAACACAGTACAATAACTAACGTGAGTAACAGCAACAGCTAAAAGCTAAAGTCAATATGGTCGTTGTAGTCGGCGATAGGTCAAGGCAATTAAATAATGATATGAAACAAATTAGAAATCTCCTTCACATTTGTCTTCTTTCTCACTTGTGGAAGCTATTTACTCTATTGATTTCTTTTTAACATCATGCATGCTCAACGGAACGTAGTCTACTCAAATCACACAACGTGCATGTATAATGTATACAGTATACATAATGTAGCAAGATGTATTATCATACAACCATTACTAATAATTGTTAATTATTATTAATAATATAATACATACACTATACACTACACTACATGGACAACATTTATTCTGGTCTCTGGAAATATCTGCATTCCCAATGTAAAGTATAAAGTATAAAGCCGCCATCAATATTATTATTTCCTATATACCTACAACCCAGAACATACAATGTAGAAGGACTAAACAGGATACACCTTGTAATTTGTATCATTTCTTGCAAAACAAGTAAAATAATATTGATTGTAATAAGAGTTAAGAGTACGGCTTTTAAATTTTACATGTACTTGTTATCATTAATAATAATAATTATTTATTATTAATATTAATGAAATTTTACAGAAAATGTATATATTGACAATTGACAAAGAAAGGAAAAAGTATTTGACGAGAGTCTTCAAGTCTGCTGCACTTTTTTTTGTACTAATGTTTTTGTACTAATGTATTTGTACACTGTACACGGCACATGATGCAATTGAAAATGATAAAGATTAAAATAAGCTGAAAGAACTACGTGTCAAATTTACTAGACGAAATTGGATTGGTCGTTGATACTGTTATTATTATTATTATTGTTAGTATTAATTATTATGATGACTAAACTAGTATTTACCACTCTACGTCAATTTAAAATTTACAATCAACAAGACATTACAACTCACCTGGTTTTTTTCTAGTTTTTTTCATGTCCCCTATCACGCTTACTTTTGAAAAATGCGTACTGTTCATAATGCATACATGCATGTACAATGTACAATGTACATGGAGAGTAGGAACTAAAGTAAGCGTAATTATTCTTTTTAAAACAAAAAAAAGGTGATGCGGATTCTATATAGATAATAGAAACTAGATACTCAACCTTTGAGTTATTTTTACATGTACTATTACTTATCCATATTATTTTCTCTTACTTAATCGATTAAATACGTATAACCAAACATGGATTTTAGATTGGAAGAATCATGAGAAAAAGTGCACGAATCCTAAATTCTACCCTCAAAACTCAGTTTTTATCATAATATTTATAATAATAATAATTCAAGTATCTTTTTTTGAACAGGCTTAAACATGGAAAAGTATTAAAATGTAAAATATTATGTACACAGACTAACATCTAAATTAGGGGCAGAAAAACATCATAATCCCAATCAGAAGCATGCTACATGTTTAAAAGTTGAAAGAATAAAAGTCTGGGAGTAAGTCGACTCTACAGGGACAAAAAAAAACGGAGAGGCAGGAGTATAAAGAATCAGACATGAGAGCAAAGAGCAAAGTTTTATTGCCATTGTATCATGTATGTTGTATTTTGTATATATTGTGTGTATACAAAGTACACAAAAGCGGACTTTGAAAGGTAAACACTTAAATTGTTGGATAGATAGACACGCTACGAATGTTTTTACCAGTACCAGTTACTCTAGTGTTCATATCTTGACAAGAATCACCTCCGTGTATAGAGAGAGTATGTAGAGAGTGTAGAGAAATTCTTCCTCCAATTCCTAACAATCCTAACAACTCTATAATTTCACCACCATATGTTCAATGTTCATATTATGTTCTGTCTTATTAATACTTTTGTTTCGTTATTCCTGTGTCGTTATTCACCCAGTGACCAGTGAACTGATCACATTTTTTTTATTAAATGAAAGAAAAACTACCGTAATTTTCCTCATAAAATCCATAATAATAAAACATAAAACAAGGTAACAAGTAACAAGAACATGATTCATGTCATAAGTCATAAGGAACATTTCCCCCTGTTTCCTGCATGTTCAAAAGAAAACAAGATGATCAAAAACTACTTCAACTCAATGACATTTTAATCACAAACGGTGATTAGGACTGATATCTGATACATGATAACATGAAAAACAAGAATTTACTATAATATTTTATGCATTTGAGTTAACGGGACTGTTTATGAAAGTATGAAATAACTATAAGTATGCATGTAAGAGAACAGAGAAGCCAACATCCACATTCCATGTACAATGTGCATGTTACACATATAGCTAAACTACAACTTACTACATGATCTAAATAGTATTGAAATCGACACGTTTTTTTTTATAACCTACAGATCCCTACACAATGTAAAGACAAAAAGACGTAAAAAAAGTAAAAAATAAGTATCAAGGCTACAACTAATAATAATATACTAGGTACTACACGTATTACGTAGTGTATTATTCATAAACTAGGAAAATTGCGACTTTCAACTCCATTTGCATATATGCTAATCAATGCAAAAACTATTTCCTAAAATAAATTAGCAATAAACAGTAATTATTATGGAAGACAAAGAGGATTTTCAAACTGATATAGATACTATATACTAACATGAGTTTTAATTAATTAATTAAGAATGTCAATAAAATAAACAGAATCTTAAGCACGGCGTGTGAAAATGTATATTTTTGTCCTTCACTTACTCAATTATTCTCATGTTGTCTGTTGTCTTACTACTGATTTAAAACATGAAAAGTCTATAAAATATTATACATCATGTAACATGCACCTACTACTTAATGTGTCCTTAGACATATTATGAAATGATATGAATTTGATACTAACTGTGGTTAGTTTCAAGATTCAAGATGAAGGTGAAAAAAAAATTGAAAAATAAAAAAAAAGTTTCTTACCGATCTTGGACTGACAAATACTTTTGGCGCTCGAAAGACTTTTCTAAGGTCTGCAACTGATGGTCCGTAAAGGCAGTTCTGGCCTTCTATTAATTTGGAAACATATGGATAAAAGAAATAAAACACATGAAATTAAAAAAAGATGTTCCAAAAAAATCAAAACAAAGAAAAGCAACAAAACAAAACATTTTAAATTTAAAAAAGAACAAAAAAGTCACTGGAAATATAATTGATGCAAAACTTATTAAAAGTACAAATAAATAAATTAAATACATACCCGTTGTTTCTTGCTCATGTTTGAATGATTGCTATTAGAACCAGGAATCAAGATACCGTGTACGTGGCTGCCCATTCCGCTCTCACTTCTAGTACTATCTTCATCTTCGTCTTTCGTACTACCTATTTATAGAAAAATCGGCATTAGTTAAAAATGTTCCATTTAGCCTTGCACACACGCAGAAGGGGCAAAAGATTAATTTTTGAATACTATTTTACTGATCAGCCAATCAGCAAAGGAATACCAGTTATATTACATTTAAAACTTAAATATATTCAATACTTATATATTTGTATAGTACACATTCCCTAGAGTCTCGAGTTGAGAGAGAATCTCTACCACCCAAATTCATAATGCATAGTACATATGACAAATAACGGTAAAAATTTAACATTTACAATTTACAAGAAATGTGCCCAACATAGATTAGGTTTTATAAGCGTGAAATAAACATATGTACTTGAAGGTATTTAACATTTAACATGTTGCCAACTTTAACAACTGTTAACTAAAAGCAGCGTATAATACTGTACTTTGTACTTTATCAAAATAACTTCTTTCCAATGGAATTGCATCGAAATGTATACAATAGAAGGAACGGTCTTTCAGAGAATCACAAAGTTATTGTACAATTGACAGTATTATTTAATATGTACAATGTACAAGCAAACTCAATCCCTACTCGGTACACATTTAAATTTTGTAGTTTTAATTATTAGGCAAATCCATCATTCTAAAACATAAAGTAACCTTTGGAGTGTACATTGTACATAGACCAAGTCCTACTATTTGACTCTTCTTTTGACTTTTTCTACCCTATTACCATTTACCATTACATATAATACATCATAATATAATACCATGTAATCTGGAAGGTTTCTTTTCATACTTTGTTTTAAATATATTATATATATGTACAGGATTCATATAACAAGTACCAGCTATACTATCTTATGAATTGTGGAAAGGCCACGGGATTCAAGAACCTTAATAGATTATTAGTAATTAATTTATGATTTTTACGCGTTCCTACAATATACAATACACACTACACAGCTCATTTGCATATCAGAGGAAGTGATCATAAAAGCGTTTACTAGTACGGTAAAAAGGCGATAAAATGAAGGCAAACTCCTCTTATTATTTTGTACCTTTTGTATAAAACTGTAATACACATACATACGTAATATAGGTATATTCCTTTTGTACATACGTACATGCATCATTTCATACCCCTGTTTAAGTTCCGTTTACTACTGCCGTGTGTGTATTGTGTATGTTTACAGTTATACCCTGGACAGGAAATTTACATGCATACTCGGAGCAGATGGACGGATGGGAATGAAAATATTTTTTGATATGTAAGCATGATATCCCGGCTTAAATAAAAGTTATCCAAACTTGTACATGTACATGTACAATATACATTGTACATTGAACGTTGGATACTTGAAGTATAAAACTTGTAACCTCTAGTTTCAGGCTTCATGATAAATATAGAGTTAAAATTAAAGTTGAAAATTGACAAGCTTATTTAGTTTAAAGTTTAAAACTACTCTCAATTTATCTTTATTTAAAGTAAAGAGAATTTTAAATAAGTATGTCCGTTTCATTAAAAAAAAGGCAACAAGTCATATAATAACATAATATATTATACTATAAATGGGTTCTTTTTTCTATTTATACTTCATACAGAAGATAGAACCAATCTTGATAAGAAACGGCATCGTTGTATACGTTGTAAGTAGTAATCGTTTGATATTTGAGTGTTCAATTTCTAACGTATAATATATATAATGTATGTACGATGTCAAATGTTAAAGATGTATAACTATACTTTTACTTGTAGAATAATATAACTAATGTGTAACATAAATGAGTATTATTCAAATTAATAAAAAGAAGTCGGAAGTAAGTCAAGAAAATGGCAAACAAGCTCTTTTTATTCCACTGCGCAATATCTCCCAGAAAAAATATATATAGATGAGAAAATGAGACACGAATACGAATGCAAAAAAACGAAAACAATTCGCCTTGTAAGATACGCCTTTTAATTTGCAATAGTCTCCATATTTAAATTAATTGATGGATAATGTATCATGTATACATACAATGTAAAAAAAACATTACTCCATTTATACAACATGATGGTCGATTTCATCCACCATCCATTTTTCTTCCTTTCAGCATTGCAAAAAGGACAAATAAAAGAGGAATTATCCTCATCATTTCAAAAACATACACAGACATAATAATATCATATCAATTTAATATATCTATACTATCTATACAACAAACACACAACTTTTGCCCATTATGTCAAACAAGTCAAGTGTGGAGAGAAATTCTCATGCGTGCTAATTATTAGAGATAAATATATCATTTTATTTTTTATTAATATTACCTAAATTACATTATGAAGACGACGTTTCATGTTTCATGTTCGCGTACCACGTAGTACATCGTACATCCATATTTATACATAATTTTTATTTTTTATTTTATTTATACAAGGATTTTATCTATGTGCAAATCTTCATGTGATGACTTTTAAATTTTCCATTTCATTTCACCCTATGAAAATACAAGTATCCATACAGCTTACAGCGTACAGCGACAACTTACAAGTAAATGAGCAAAAACATATTGCATATTAAAAATAAATTGCTTCATTAAAAGCAATTGAGGTAGGCGTGTGAAACTGTACAATGTAGTTTATAGCGTACAATGCAAACGCTATCCTTAATCAAACAACTTTAAACTACAAACTATGTAGTACTACTCTCTCAGCCTTGTTTCTTGTTTAAATAGTATCACTTGCTCTTTCACTAATTATCAAAATAATATTAATAATCATAAATAATAATAATAATATAATATATTTAGCCTCATAAAGATATTTGTACTTTTAAATCATAGATACATGCAGAACAAGTAATAATACAAAAATCTACATCTATATTTAGATATCAACTATCAACAACAAAACATACCGAAATTTTGTTCTAGATAATTCAATGATGTAAGAGGTAAGAGTAAAATGTAAAAATATCCTGCTACTTATGTACGAACTATTACTACTATACTATTACTATTGGACTACTAAATTTAAGTTATTAGATTAATGGCTGATTAGTGTGTCCTTTTGCATAGTACAAAGTGTGATAATATAATATAATATGTACTAGCCAAACACAAAATAAAGTAGTAATAAGTACAAGTAAGTATTCTTATTAAGTTTTGTCTATTCTCTATTCTCAATCTACACTTTTGACTTTATTATTTATTACATATTACATATTCCAAAGACAGAGTACACAGTACATAGTGTACAAAATTTTCGAAATGCCTAATATATATAGTATTACCACTATTTGTTCTTGTTTGTGTGGATAGTAGACACACAATTGGATATTGGATATATGTATGTTTTTTTAGATATAAAGGGATCATGTTTCATGTTTTAACTCTGCTCTGGCGTGTATTTTTTTTACAGGGAAAGAGGGAAACGGTTGCATTAGATTATTTTATTGACTCTAATAGAATAAAAAAGGTTAGATTTTGGAAGAACCTTGCGTGTGCAAAATATACATACATCTATCTTCTATCTACAACATACAAGATATACCTGAGTATTGAGTATTCTATATAACTTCCAACGCATCTATAATCTATAATATATTATGTATTTTATCCTTTTCTCTCCTTCATGCATGAATGTATGAATCCATGTGTAATGTGTATAGTATGTATAGTGTGTACGTGTGCTTGTAATGACTTTGATTTCAATTTCTATCAGGTAACATGTAATATAAAACACACACATGGAGGAAGGAAAGGCAATTCGAATTCGAATTTCGTATGAACGAATACCGATTTTCCCTATTAAAGCTTCTTTACAAAGTCGTCCAACCATTACACTTTACAGTGAATGGTGAAGATGTGTGGATTTTAGATTGTACTCACATCTCACATGTATGAACTATAAAGTATAAAGTATACATGGACAAAACCGTACACGGATTTTGTAACATGGTTGACTCTCATTTAAAAAGCTATAGTCAACAGTCAATAGTATAAGCGACAAACTACAAACTACAAAGTTGTCGTCACAATCATCATCATCAGAATTCTGGAATTCTGGTCGTTTTCCTAACATTATTCCTAGTCCGTCGTCATCGTGAGCAGGAGGAGGAAAACTTCAATAGCAGGAGGACTTTGATGTCGTGCGGCTTTTGGGAGCAGATTTCTTTCGTGAATAATTGAGATAGTCAATCAGATGGACACTGATTGAGGCTTGATAGAGGCTAATGCAACATTTAAACCTTGGCAATTTGGTACAGAGGATATTGGCGGTGACGACAGGGACGAGAACAAGAACGAGAACGACCATTTCAGTTTTCAGTCCTTTCCTATACACATGATACATGTGTCTAATCTATATGTGTGTTATAATACAACATAGTTGGTAGTTTTGGTCCCTCACGTGCATTTTACATCTTTCAATGGACGACGACCGACAGCAAATGAATAATTTATCAAATCCAGATGAAAGTCCCGATAGATTTGATTTTAAAACACATCCACTATCCACTCTCACCCAAACACTAATACAAACACAAATATAGAAGTACAATCCAGTGCATGTCCTTTTACAACGCTCATTGGCATAAATTTCCCCTTCCTGGATCCATCTAACATTTAACTGTGTATGCGACACACGTTTTTCATCTAAAAACTACATAATATGCACATGTAACTGTGGAAATTTAGTACTTGTGTAAGTCCGTCTGTATAGACATTCAACATTCATGTTGACATATCATTTATCCAGAAAAGAGAAAAGGCCTATAGAGGATTTAAAAGACGTAGAACGTACACAGTCCTAAATGCTATAAATGTTCTACATACAGTAAAATGAGAAATGAGATATTCTATAGTCAATAGATCAAATTACAAATTTATCGAGAATCGAGACTATAGACAATACATAAAGGAGAGTGTGTAGTATGTACTACATCAATCTAAAATATCAAATATTGAATATAAGCATGAAAAGATCAAAAATGAAAAAAAGTGACGAACCTTTTATAGACTCTGAATCATCATAGTCACTAGAGTCGCCACAAGTGGAACGACGGTGAAAGGATAAATCTTTGGGTAATTCGGGGGGAGGGCGATTATGATGATTTGATCTTTGTAGATAGTGTTGTTCATCATCTTGTTCATCTGGATCCTCTTCGGATTTGGATAGGATATCATTAATTAAAAATCGGGCTCTTTTTATACTTGCGGGAGGTCCGTGTCCGTCCGTCGTCTTGTCCATGGGGGCTAGAGCGTTTTCTTCTTCCGGTTGCGATGATAAGAGAGGTATAGCATTTACAGTCATATTTGACAATGACATGCATCAAATTCTTTCCAACACTCGTCCAAGTTCACACTCAATACTCAATTTCGTAGGGTCTCACACATTCTTGTACTATTTTTCTTTTAAAACCACAGTTTTTTTTATTATGGATGATAAATATTATACTTTTGTAATTTTTTTAGATTTTTTGTAACACTTGAACTGTACTGTCTGTAATCTGTAATCTTCAGTTTCCTTTGTACTTTTTATCTTTTATCATTTATGGCTTAAATATGACAAAATGGATTAATCCAACAACAACAAGTTTAGTTCGTCACTTTTGACAGTTTTATATTTTCAGCTATTTATGTTGTAAATTGTAATACTTGCTCCAGGCAACTGAAAAGAAATTCACCACCCCTGATTTTGATTCAAACTTTTTGTATAAAGATGAAATATATTTTTTTCTATATTATTATTATTTTTACACAGTCACAATCCAAAAGTTTCCAAAGAAAGTAGTATAGTTGTAAAAAAATACACTGCTTGTTGTTTTTTTTTGTAAAAGACAGAATATCAGATAATCTTTCTCTTTCAAGTTTTGACTTGGGTTTTGGAATTATTGTTGTTTCTGATAAAAATGTCAACGTCAGAAATCAAAATCAAAATCAGAAAAAAAGAAAGAAAGAGAAAAAGAACAACACAAATTCTTTTCACAACAAATCCCTTCTTTTTTAAAACCAGTACTAATAGAGCAAAAAGACACAAGTTGGTAACAAAACTATTGTAAATGAATGTCAAATACAGTGTAAAATGTGGTGGCAGGAACCGTGACGATGAATCTCTCTCACTCTTGTACTTGTAGTCATTTGAGGTAAACCCCAAAAAACTCAATGTAATGTAAATAAACTCCCACGCAGTGATTTAAGTCTTCTTTTCTCTTCTTCTTTATCAAATTCTTTCACATGGAAGAGAGAGAAAATTTTTACAAGTCCAATTGTATAATAAAAAAAATAATAGTAGTGGGTGTTGATGGTTGATGATAATAGTTCTTTGAGTTAATTTTCCATGCAAATCAAGATCACTTTACATGTGGAATTGGAATTATTTCTGGTTCCTTATGTCAATATCCCACTTTGCTCTGCTTTCCTTTGGAAATGAACAAGTCAAAACTAATGATGCACTGCTGTTTCAAAGAAAAATAAAAACATACAAAAAAGGTGGTTTTTTCCCGACACAACTGACAATTGACAATAGAATGTTAATGATTGGCTTGGCTTGGATTGTTGAACTTTTCTTTCAATTCTAAAGAATTTTCACTATTTTCTTCTTCTTCTCTCTTCCGTGTTCACTGTGTGAAAAATTAGACTTGGATAACGACCAACGATTCAACCAACTAAATTCATCTGTCAAGGAAAAAGACAGAGAGAGAGAGAGAAATTCTTTCACACAACAGTTTAGCAGAACAAATGACGAAAACAGGATCAGATTTAGTTTCTTCTTCTTCTTTTACACCGGCACTTTATTATGTAAAATCAGTCGCAAGAAGAGAGGAGGAGGAGGAGAATAGTCGCAAGTCGTGAACAAATGAAAAACTGGACCGAACTAAGAACAAATGTAAATGAACTTTTTTTTCTTTCTGCCTTTCTTTCTTATTCTTACATTCAATGAACAAAGTCAAAAGTGATCAGTTATCAGTTTTTCAGTCTTTTCGGTATCATCAAATAACAATAGTAATAAAGATTATAGTACAAAAGTCTGTTGACCGTGATGTTTCAGATGAAAGTTTTGTTGTTTTTTTTTAAACTTCACAGATACTTGAATAAATTGGTAAAAATGATGGAACAATTTATTTTTAAAAATCTAGTAATTATAAGTCTAGACGTCGAGAATCCAGAATCGAGAATCCAGAAACAAGCGTCTAGAGTCTAGTAGAGGTATTAGAATAGTAATTGGAATATTATACTCACACGCGTTAACGTTTACGCTTTGAGATTTTGCTTCTTTTTCTACTACTGTACTACTGTATCACTACACCGTACGTTGTAACATGTACTAATGTACTATCCCTCTTTTATGTACTATGTATTATGTAAGTGAGTGTGCTTTGTAAAGGGTTAAATAGACGATCAAGCACCAAGTTGGGAGATCTGTCTAGTGCTATAACTTGTTGCTGACTGAATCAGACGGAAGATCGCTACGAGCGCACAACTTTCCAGCATCATAGCCCTGCCTACTCTTGAGTCCCTTCCCAGTATTCAGTCCGCCCTTACCATCAAAAGAGATCCTAATTGGCCGCTCCACAACCGAGATACAGACAGCTTATCCTCGTTTCTCACCTTTTTCATTATACTCTTTACTCTTCTTTGCTCCTCATACAAAACACATGTACACACTCACTCACACACACTCACACACACACACGCAAAGTGTCATAGCAGTTAGCAGTGGTATGCACAAATCCGCAATCTCTTCTGCTTCTGCTGCTGCTGATTCCTCTTCTTCTTTTTCTTTTTTCCACTAGTATTATAGCAAACGTATGAAAACGGTATAATATTTTCATACCATCTAACATTTAATATCTAAGCTTTCCTTTATTCCACATACGCTCCTACTTGTACAATGCATACTGTACATTGTATATTGTGTACTGTAAGTATGCAAATTTGTCTATTACCTTTTTATACAATAAAAAAACTGCATGTATAGAATTTGCCACACAATATACAAGCTTTTAACTTTTAATTCTAAATCAGTTTGATAAAAAATTCTACATATTATATTCATGATTAAAATACAAGTGGAAATTATCTTGCTTTTACTTATTAAAAACTATCAATTTTTCTTCACAAGTTTGTCAATACATTATTAATTATTGTTTAGACAAATCCCAACAACAAAATGTAAGATGTATTAGCTAATACAATATCCATGTAAAATGTGAAGAATACTTTGGAAAACTATAAGCTGTGAACCAATGCTTTCATTTTACACACACATACACATGATGGGAAATTGAAAATAATATCAAAAGCCAAAAGCCCCTTGTTTGTCAATTGTCAACTGTCAACAAGATTTGACGACACGAACCACGAACGCAATAAATATTTATACATCAATTACTCAAAAATTGAGAGGAGTTGCACGAAGAGCAAAGATGAATGTGAATGTTTTTCAATATTACTAAATTACCTCAACGAGGTTTGTAAATTGTAAACATCTTTAATCTTCAATCTTCAATAATATGAGTTGATTAGAATTATAATATGTATGGGAAATGGGAAAGAACATATAAAAAAAGAGTTGGATATACATAAAAGAAACAAATGACAAGGATTTTCTCATAGATATCCAATTATGTGGAATGTATTTCAGTGAGTCAAAAATGACAATGTTCCTGTTTACCTGACCATGTTGATGATGATGATGATCAAATAATTTTTTAAAGGGACATGAGACATCATGCAACATAATCGAGAATCAAGAATGGAGTGAAGATAAACACTGAACATTTGAAATAATAGTATCCGTAACAATAATAATGATACTAGTTTGACTTAGATACATACATAAGAGAATATTTATTCATGCATTTAAGTATTTATGTATATTCAATATGTAATATGTAATACTTAGTACTTACTACTTATACTTTGTACTTTGTAGATGTGTACAGATAAAGTATTTGACATGCAAAAGGAGAGTCCTTTGTTACCTCAAAGGACCGTGTTTAGAGGACACGTGTAAGCACACTGCTGCACTGTCCACAATCCACAATCCACAAAACTCGCCGCTGTACAAATATTATTATGTACATACTGTAATATATCTGACATCTACTATGTAGTGTATAATACTTTGTGCTTTGTACATACCGGAAAAATTAAAATAACCATTTTACATTGTTACAAAAGCACTTCTCTCGTCGTCCTTTTCTCCTTCTACCTCATTCGTTCCATGCGTATATTTTGTACTACGTATGACGTATAATGTACAAGTACCTATGTAGATTGTACAATGATATTTATGTGTCCAGCACATGTATTCAGTATTCACTAAACCATGTGAAAATCGTGTGACGAACACTTTTCCTCAATAGCAGTTGGCAGTATCATTTAGTTGTTAGTATTAATCCCATTATAAAATGAGTGTTTCGAGTCATGTACTCATATTATACACACAAGTATATTATAATACATTATGCATTATGTACAAAAGACAAATACAAATACAGGGGTAATGGGCAATAAGTAATAATAATAATACTGTCGTTTTCATTTGTCTCGTTTGTCGTCAAACAACTGCTTGTAGTGATTCATTCACCTACATGCATCGCGTTCTAAACCTCTAATGTACAACACAACACTAAATATCAAAGTATATGGAGTACGCAGACATTCCTACAGTATATTTTCCTTCCTACAACCTACAGAATTGTCCTTAACGTAATTAATAAATCGCTCAGTCAGTTCTCATGTACTCGATACTCTGTAGACACAGAATGTCCGAGTGTAGTGTATAAATGTATAATGTACAGTAAATACTAAACACTAATTTACACTCTCATGCAAAATGCAAAAGTTGGTTCTAGCTGTTGTTAGTTGTTAGTTGATATCAACAATTCAATAAGAAAAGCTCATTAAATATCACTAATTATTTGATTATCACTTTCCGCTTTTATCAAAATCAAATGAGTAAGTTGAATGTCCAATTTCACTTTCATCACAGATCAAAGGCTAATTGCTAATTTGTACAATGTTCAACAGAAAGGCTTTCAAAACTCAAAACTGGTGTGGAAAATTACTCATAGCTCAAAGCTCAAATCTCAAATCTTACCTACATTTACTTTTATTGGAACTAATTCATTCCTGATATTATCATTATGGACCGAAAACTACAAACTAATGTGTCACTATTAACATTTAACATTAACAATTAATTCCGTGTATTCTGTATAATTTTCCGGCTTGAGTCATCGTCAATCGTCAGTTTCCATTATAAATAAATAAATAAATGGAGACAAATTTGTAGATGAATTAGCATAAAGTACATTAAATATTAAACATAAAATGTACATATTCTGTGCAATGTACCATGTACCATGTACAGTGTACAGGGCAATGATAAACAAATACCCAAAACGCTCATGTCACGTACATACAGAGTATACAATATGGAAAGGATGGCATATGGAACAAAAAAAGTCAAAATTGTGGCGTAAAATTGATAATAAATGTCAACTCATGCACACGAGCGTAGGAGATACTCAGAGTTTGGTAAACTGTCCTAATTTGTTTTATTCCACTTGAATTTGGGGAGCAAGAACGGAAAAGCGACGTAAAACATCCGCCGCGGAGCCGGTGTTGTTGTTGTTCCTTTTTAATGCATCACGATTACTCCACAATATTGTTTAAACTGTACAAAATACAAAACTATACTAATAATACTAATACATTGCGCACCCGTCCGCTCAAGAAAATAAAATGATTGTGGAATACATAATACATTCAAGTATTTTTCATTTTTTGTCAAAAAGTACCCATATACAAGATATATTATACATATTGTACATGCGCCATGATAATAATGGTATAAAAACACCAGGATTTGTGAAAATAGTAAGATTCAAAGACTGGATGAGTGTATGAGTATGAGTACACACATTTTTTTTTCACTACCAACTACTCTGGCTGTAATTTGTTCCATGGGTGCATGCTCCATGTTACATGGTAGATGCTCTTGTTTTTGTTCCGGATGTTCTGTGATAGATACACACCAAATTCATGCTTAACAAGCATGAGACAGCAAGCTAAGAGGAATTCTGCTTCCATCCTAATCACGTCCACACCACACTAGATACACACAACAACACGGCGACTTTTCACTCTTCAGCCATCCACATCTCAAATCTCAAATCTCAAATCACAAATCACAAGTCACAAATTCCATACTTTTTTTAATCCAGTATCAAAATAAACTACAATTCTCTACAAATATATACTTTTTTATATACTCTAAAAACCTCTCTCTCTCTTTTTCTCTCTCATTCATTTCATGTCATGTATAATGGCTGATTTACATACATTTACATTTCACAAATCAAGTATAGCCACTTACATACTTTTGCATGGGTATATGTATTTTTTCCGCCGACCGCTAAGACAAAAAGTAAAAGAGAAAAAAAACAGTAGCACCCACTAGCCGTGTAGGTCTTTTTACTTTCACCGCCAACGTTAAATAAACACAAGGTTTTAAATTTTGAGATACATATAAAAGAATCCAACTTTGGTTGTTGAAATTGTTTATCATACTTGGATTCGTGTGCTCACAACTCGCATTGTCACGCTGAACAATTTTGAGAATGGTCATACTTGGGAAAAAAACATAGACGAACACACAGTAGAAAATTGAATTTGAAACCCAATGAAACAAACAAAGTACACATTACACATGCATCAAGATTCAAAATGATGAAATGATCAAATCAGCTTAAATAGTATTTATGTCTAAATCATGGACTAATGTACAATGTATCACATTCGTAATATCTGATTTCAAGTTAAAAGTAGAAATAATAAATTCTCTTGATCCAAAATATTTTATTTTGTACAGAAAATACTTTAAAGAACACACAGAGACCGTGAATTTAAACAGTGAATACAATGAAATAAATAAATGGAGATACATGAAAGAAAAAACTGAAACTGAAAAAAGAACTGCAAAAATGAAAGTTTAGTACACTATATCCTTTCATTTCCTTTCAAGTGATATCTATATGTTTGGGTACTGCATCGTTCTCTGGATCGTTTGACGAGTTTAGTTGGGAGGAAAAAAAATGAAAAGAGAGAAAAGGAAAAGGCTGAGTTGAGCTATTTTGATTTGATTCAAGTGTTCATTCATATTCAATCTAAGTAGGCACAAGTTTATTACTTGAGGGAGGGAGAAAGAAGGAAAGGACGAATGGCCAGAGTAAATACGTATAAAAGTGTACGGAAATTGCTCGATTCTCTCTACAGAATTTCTGAGAAAAATATTTTACACTACAATGAACCGCACTATATATATGTATTATATTTCATATTATATTATAGACTCTACGAGCACACACAGCACACAGCACAGTCGTAAGACGATAAAAAGATACTTTCTATAGACTACAGACATTAGATATAAACCATAAACCGAATCTTACAAACACACACAAACTCACACATGGAATACATTACTTTGAGACCACTTTCTGTACTTTCTACTTTTTATATAGTCTAACAATCCATAATCTAATATATTCTTCCCGCATTCTTTATTCTCTACTATTTTCAGTGTAAAATATCCCATAAAATCTTCACATTGACTCGTTTTCATGGGATAAAAAGAAAGCACAAAATAACGAGCGCTGGTTGGTTAGTTGGTTCAGTTCAAATGTTGTGAAAGTGAGTTGGATTTTATATCATAATCATAATATATCTACAGTCTACAAGATATACATTTTGCATACACTATAAAAACTAGGAGTTTCTTTTCTATAAATTGTCCAAATGACGCCATATTATTTAAATTTTAAACTATGTACAATGTACAATCATGATTCGATTTTCCTGTAGAATATTATTAATGGTTCACAAAATAGTCTGCCATGCACAACGATAAAACAATCATGCTACATAATACACAATATGAACTATTAAATTGCTGAACTTTGAATAAAACAGATTAAAATTATTATTTTTATAAATCATGACACGTTGGTCAAGACTCAAGACTCAAGACACTAGATACATTTCATATCATCAGTATTGAGTATTGAGTATGAGTCTGGAAGGCGAGGGCCAGAATTGTTGTCTAATCAATAATCATTAATTTATATAAGAATACCACACAACAAGAGTGAGCCAAAATCAATGTACTAATAAAAGAATAAAAGGGTCCCCGCTATAAATAGTAAATAGTCTAGATTCTAGACTCTAGACCACTTTTAAACTTCATAATTCATAATCTTCCCCCAAGGAAAAAGAAAATGTTTTAGGTTGAGTGAATTGGAAAAAGAGCTTTTATGTTTTACCCCCTTCTTACTTTATCATCAATTCCCTTTCTCACTGCCTATGATGAATTCTGTAGACTTTTCCCAAAATTTGTTGTCGAGCTCGAGATAGCTTGACGTGTTCCTATTATGTTTTTGGAATTGCTTACCTTTCTTATAATAAACGAAATTTATATACCTACATCCTACATGTATTAGATGAAAGACGACATACAAAAGCACAAAAGTTTGTTTTGTTAGATTCGCAATGTCGTATAAAATATAAAATACTCGGGTTTGGGCATTGAGTATTGAGTTGTGGAGTGAAAGTCAAGTATATATTAAAACTTATAGTTTATACTATTATAGTATATTATAATTTATAATATAAAATGTACAATAAAAGGTATAAAAAAGCAAATACAAAATTCCGTCAACTGTTTACGTGCCCTTCTTTTTGTACTACAAACTATATGGAATATAAATGTATGATATGATGTACAATAATATTATTATGTACAATATACGAACTTTAGTGAAGGAAAAGTCTGTTGATTTTTAGGAGTTTTTTTTATATAGAAAATATTATTCGTTACTCGTTGTTTTGTTGTTACTGAATGTGTGAGAATTAAAACCGTTGACCGTACTTTCTACATAAATGGTAAATCGTTTTGGGGAATTCGAGTTAAGCTCATAGTGTTTACTGATTGATGTATCATATCATAAATCATAATATACGAATACACAGAATACATGGAAAAATTGTTGTTTGCTCATATAAAGATGTTGATAATACAAGTGTAAAAAAAGGAAAACATATTATATTATACATGTGTGTACATTGTGCATTTTGTACACAATACACAATGAACAATGTGAAAGTAATGCGAGGGTGGGAAGGAAACGGAGAAACGGAGATGGAAGTAAAAAGGAGAGAATTGATCTACTATAGAGAGAAAGAGAGTGTGAGAATGTATAATATATAACTGATGAGAAAATCTTTTAATCTCGTCAGTTGAGACCACTTATAAGAAGGAAAAGCCCGAAGAATAGGCATAAAGCACCAACTGGTACAGGACCAATTTACCAAATAATACAACCATAAACAGGAGTCATTCGTACACTTCTTCATAAAATATTCGTTATTCTTATTGATCAGGATTTGTACGTATAATATCATATATAATATGTATTCATATAATATAGAGATACAGGAGAAATCCACATGAATGTACTAGTACCTATTGAGGAAATATCAGGATACCGCGCTACATGTCTCCAAATGATTAGTCTACCTATTGTAAAGTTAATTGCATTCGGATTTGGAGAGCTCTATGCAGTCTATGTGTATGCAGTATGTAGTCACTTTACTTTTCCCTACTCACTACTCACCATTCATTCTTCCAAACACAAACACTAGTCATTCTTTCTCTCTCGCACTATAGGTTGAACCATACAAAGTTAACCTGGAATTTTCTAAGGAAAATAATATGCCAAACATACACAATAACTTTCCACCTTGGTAAAATACAATAAAAAAAGTCCATTTTTATATATGTATGCATAATGTAAAATGTAAACGTACATTCATATTACATATACTTAATCCTTGAACATAAAACATACACTCACAATATTATAATAATATTGGCTAACCGTTCAGTAACCTATGCATTACACACACACTTTTATTCATCAATTCCCTTCAAAATACTGCCATTTTACTTATGTAAAAATTTACTTTTACTCATTATTTCCATACTTTCTACTTTTTTTCTCATAAAATGTAAAAGCCCCTTTGACTTATAAAAGGAACATTTATTATTTACTGACTTTACTATATTATTATTTGTATTGGAAATTTGATGAAAGTGAATAACATTTGTTTCTTTGTTGTTTAACAATAAAACTAAATATTGAACTTCACACGTAAAGATCTAGACTGGATAAACAATAAACACACTTTACTCTTTATTTATTTCAAATAAAATTGATGACAAAGGACAATTCATGAGACAATAATAAATTAAAAGGGAGAAAAAAATACGTGCTAACAAAACAACCCTATTCGATTCCAAAGTTCAAAACAAAAATCAAATTGAAACTAAAACCAAAAAGAGGTCCTATTATATTGTTAATAAGATGAGGAAAATAGGGAAGTAGAATTCAGAGAAGAGTTGATATAGAGGCCATGGTATAAAACAAATTACAAGTCAACTGAACAGACACACACACATGTATGCACATGACATTCTACAGTCTACCCATTACCACAAAATGAATTCACTTGATATAAAATATTATAAACTTGCAGGAGAGCAAAAAAAAAGCTGAGGTCACAACATGATACATGTTACGTATTCATATGGACAAAATATATTAAAGTGCTGCCAGCATTTGTACAACATTTTTATACTCGTATATATATCTATCTATGAATATATTTAGGAACAGAGTAGCAGCTGAAAATTGTGACAAGACAAGGACGGTATGTGTGTAATGTGTAATATCTGTATGTATGTATGTATGTATGTATGTGTGTGTGCATTGGTGCTGATGGCATATCTATCTATATTTTTACAGCCACCTCTAACTCTATACGCTTTACTCTCTTCTCTATCCATCTATCTATATATCTATATCTGTCTCTCTCTCTCCAATTCCACTCCATGAGCGGAATCGAAGCATGAAAAAGATGGACAAAAGGCAAAAGCATACGGCCGGCCGGAAGGAAATTTTAGTTTAAACCGATTACAGAGACAAAGCCATTTCCGCACACCGATTTTCATTGTTGATGATAGAACGACACTCACTTATTCAGACACTCACTCACTCACAGGTTCCACTCACTCTCACAACATGCAGCAGCCCAATATTTTACAGACGGCTACCACCAAAAACTGAAATATATTATGTACATGTACGCATTATTATTATTATTATTATTAAGCATTTTATGCCTATGCATTGTACAAGTGTTGCATTATTCTATCACTGTGAGTCCTAATTGTCACAGTCAAAGTCAGACCAACCATGATACAAAATGAAAACGACGACGACAATGACGGTTTACGAACCAATTAGATAGAGTATGCATGCATACAATACACAACAGTACAGTTTACGGTTATATCTATATCTATATCATTCTATATATTACCATTACTATTATTATTATTATCATTGTGAACCATACAGATTTCATATGTATAGTGAAAACCCGTATGATATATCAAATACTACCCAAAATGATAATAAAAAATGTACAGTGTACAACGTACATTGAGAATCTATAGAATCTATAGAATGGAGACGGGAAACAAGTATAAGTACATGTCAATACAATATAGATACAATAGGAGACGTAATATTATATTATACGCTAGAATCAACAACCACTGATCATCGTGTACAATCTCGAATAGATAATCTTGCCCCACATCATCATCATCATCATTTAAACTCGTTCGATTAATATTACATTAGGACTACATTAGCGTTGTTATTACCCTTTGTCGATTCATTCTCTCCCTATACAGAATACAGAGTGTAGAGTAAATGTTGTTACACTTCAGTTACTCACTCTAATAATAATGAAAACTAACCAACAAAATCAAGACAAAAAAAAGTACATGGAAAATAAAGGCTTCTACACTTTTGATACTTTTCATGCGGCATTTATTTCAATTGGCTTTGAATTCATTTTATTACGGTCAATGTTCAACTTTATAGTCAAACTATATAGATTTTACCCCATGATAGATTTAATTTTATTCCAATGAATTTCAATAAATCTAAAACTATACACTATACACCACACATGCATACAGAATACTATGCATAAACTGTACAATGAATTGTATATCTATTGTATTGTAGTTATAAGAGTGTGGTCTTCATTTCACTTTTTATGTTTTACATCCTCTCTCTCTCTCTCTCTAAAACAAGTATACGAACTGAGAGACTTTAAATTAACCATCAATCTGTGACATTTGGATATGCACAACTGTTCAATTCGGACTTTTGTATGTAAAATAATATAACATTAGAATAATTATTTGTGCATTATTTCTTATTTCCTTTTTGTTCACAAGCTGCTCACAATCTTTTCCGTACAAAATACAAAATCATTGTTTTCCAATTCAATACTTTGAAAAATTGGTGATATTCTTTAAAGTATCAATAAAATAATAATAATTTCAACTTTGCATAGATTGCCAAAAAAACAAGCTTTGTAGAAAGAACTTTTTCTAATTTTTATTTTTATAAAAACTAAAAAAAAAAACACCTTGTATTTGTCCAACTTAATTTTCAAAGTACTGTGGACATTCCAATTAACCTTTGTCTTATTATTATAAATTGAATTCCCCATTCCCACGATATTTATTTATTTTTTAATATTTATTTTATGCCCATTAAAACCGAGGTAAAACATGGGCAATTACGTAGCTAAGTTGCGTGTATCAAGTTTTAACAACTGTCGTAATTCGTGTATAATGGCCTTTAAAAAACATGTGTATTGTTGTGTATTGAAAAACTAGTAGGCTGAGTTTCAATATCAAGAATCTAGAATGTAGAGTCAAGAATCAAGAAACCCGGCACATGTATATACATCTATGTATAATGTATATTGTACACATGTAATAAACGTTTGACTGAACTCTGATTTTTTTTTTTTTGCACAAAAGAATGGAGAAACACACATAGCCGAAATTTATTTTGTCAAAGAGAGAGAGTACAGCGTACAGGGACATGATAACAAAGTTTTAATCTAAAACAACTATATTATAATATGTACATTGTACAAGTAACAACAAATAAACACGAATGATAAAAGGAGAAAGACGGATAAGATTGAAGGAAAAAAACGGTATAAAAGTCATAGAGATATCTGTGAAAGATTACAGAGATGTTAAAGGGTATTGAGTTAATTGAAGGGTAAAGACGGCAGCAGTCAATTCATTTGCATTTTACATATTAGATGCGCGCATCTCCACTATATATGTATATATACCACATAATACATAATACACTCATCTATCTAACACCCTAGACTTGCACGGAATCTTTCATGTGTGTGTACAGTGTACAATGTACACATAAATTCTCAGATAAATGTATAAAATATATAAAACATCCTTCATACTATTCAATGAAACTCTCTACTCTCTAGCTATTTTACTTTTCAAAGGTACTTTTTTTCCTCTTTTACAGATTTTCACCGCCTCTTTGAAATTATACTGAAACACACACCCAACTACACTATTAATTAGCATCATTATTATATTACTACTGAGCGGTCCTTTGACAAATAATTTACTGGTATAATTTTTTTCAATAGATACAACAGATGCACAACGCTTATTGAGCATATCAACATTTCATTTGCTTTCTGCAAATAGATGACCATCAAAATAATTTTCCCTTTTCCCAAAAAAATTAAAAATTCGGCTGTACCTCATAACTATATTTTATTATGGTTAAATGAAAAGTTAAGACAACTTTTGACCCTCCGTTTCTACAGATGTACGATATACATAGATATATAGGTAATACGAATTTACTATTTACACTTTTCATCATCAATTTACCTTTTGGTATGAAGCGGATTGAATTGAATATACATTGGCTTTTTTATTTTTTAGTGTATTTTTTTGGACTTGTCAAGATATCATTATCGGTCATTACGCTCATTATTACATATTACTGAGGTTTCATTTCAAATTGAATAGGAACATGGGTGTTCTGATTTCTCCTATTAGTTTCCAGTCCAAATTTAAAAGGCTCACTACAGTCTACAATCCTTTTTTTTGTCAAATTCACTAAATAATGTGAAATGACGGCAATAAATCTACTCTTAAATTGTAGTAATAAAACTTTCCAACCTATCCAGACCATTTTGTTGGAATTCAATTATGCTTGTTATGCCTACTTATAGATGTGGATGTTCTAATATATGACACAGAACACTGCGTAATACACATTCAGGTAAAAAAACTACATAGTATAATTTGTCAAGTGTCAATTGTTACACACTTGTTTAAAATGTAAAAAAAAACCATGCTTAAAACTTACAATCTAAAACGTATCAGAAATCAGAATTCAATAGCTATAAAAAATAAACAGTAAGCAAAAAATGGCACATTTTACCCATTTGTGTGTGTTTAAGTGTATGTTCACTACACAAGTTAAATGTTAAATGGAATAATTTTGTCTTTGTTTTCTATATTTTTTTTTTACAAAAACGAATAATGCATAGTGCATTCCAACTTCCAACATAACACGTATAATTTACAGTAGACTGTAGAGAGAATGGTAATTTGTAATTTACAACAAATATTTAAAGCACATGTACAAAATAGAAACTAGACTGTATTATGTATTTACATATGCACATATACACGTCGTTGGAAAGTAGGTAAAACAAATTAGTTTTTTTTTTGGTATGAAGGGAGTGTCTATATGATGTCGGAAGGTCGTTTGACTTGACTCAAATCCTTTTAAAAATATCCTATATACACACATATCGAGGTCTATAATGAGCATTGTAACATGTCATGAATACCACATATGTACAATAATATCTATAAAAAAAATCAAATACAGCATTATTCAAGTAAATTGTAATCACGACCCAAGTCTGACTGATGTTTAATTGAGACAAAGCCAAAAAAAACGATGGCCATACATAGAAAACTGTGGCAAACAAATCTACAATCTACCTATGTGATTCCAACAACGATTATTGTTTTTTTATCCTCATCATCATCATATTCATGTGATATGATGTGATGTTACGTTTAAATAGCCATTTCAGTCTCAATTCTCAGTGATTCTAAATTCAAAAAAAATATTAAACGAGCAAAAAAAATATCATATTGGGCTTTGACTATAATATGCTTGTTTGTCCTTATACTCAAAATATACAAAAGCATAAGTGTTTGGTTGGTCAACTATAATACACACAAAATATAACGCCAGAAGTAATGGAAAATATCATATAGATTGTGAATAATAATAAATACATGCTTTTGGTACTTGTTACTTGTACAAACTACAAACAAAAATATAGCTTTTTTTGTACTTGTGAGAGCTCAAAGTCCCCCCTAATGACAGTACCGAATGCGGAAATCACTATATAAACTCACAAAACATACTTGAAGCAAGTTTTGGTATGCTGATACTATAATAATAATATATTATGTGTATGGTTAGGGTAATTTGTCATTCCAAGATTTACACATAAATATGTACAATAAAATACATTTTCACAAATTCGTGTCATGATTATACAAGAAAAACAATTAATCAAACTAGAAATTAATTAATTATGCTATAAATAACCTTTACAAATAGCGTTTTGCATACAAGACTTTAGCATACACTCACAGAAATACAATTTTTACAAACAAAATTTTCTAGACAGTAGTGAGATTATCTTTAGGTTAGGTTAGGTTAAAAAGCACAGAAATACTAACGGCCGACGCGAAGCCATACGAAAAGGGAAACTTGTCAAAACAAGACTGCCGTATGCCGGAGGGTCTTGAGGTCAAAGCACCGAAGTATGACGCCCACTTGGTTTAGAACAACAAACGCTCTTCAGAACACGTTAGGTTGGGTTAGGTTAAAACATCAAAATTGGTGAACTTTATTTTTAGAAAAATTCGAATTCAGGGGTCGAAAACTTAAATTTCCATTATTAGCATA